>VXBP01000994.1:58047-78668 GCA_013400115.1 Rhinopomastus cyanomelas | reverse complement strand
AGGGCAATGAAGATGATGAAGGAGGTAGAGCACCTCCCTTACGAGGAGAGGCTGAGGGAGCTGGGTCTCTTTAGCTTGGGGAAGTGGAGACTGAGGGGTGACCTCATTAATGTCTACAAATGTTTGAGGGTTGGGTGTCAGGAGGATGGCACTGGGCTGTTCTCGGTGTCATGTAGTGATAGGACGAGGGGCAATGTTTGTAAGCTGGAACATAAATGTTTCCACATCAACCTGAGAAGGAACTTCTTCATGGTGAGGGTGATGGAGCACTGGAACGGGCTGCCCATGGTTGTGGAGTCTCCCTCACTGGAGATATTCAAGACCCGACTGGATATGTTCCTGTGTGACTTGGTTTAGGTGATCCTGCTGTGTCAGAAGGATTGGACTGGATGATCTTTCGAGGTCCCTTCCAATCTGTAATGATTCTATGATTCTATAACAAGCAAATGCTGATTTGTTTTAGTTGACATCAGATTCTTTGAGTATATCACAGAATGACAAAATATTAAGGATTGGAAGGGATCTGGAAAGATTGTCTTGTCCAATCCCCCTGCCAGAGCAGGATCACCTAGATAAGTCGCACAGGAACATGTCCAATTCATTTTCTTAAAAATAGAATTACAGGTTGAGAAAGATGCCTACTCTGGATTATGCAACATCTACAAAATGTGTCACATTCCTTTCTTGCCTCATAGTCTTTCTTCTTCATGAGTGATGAAACGTATTATGCACTCAAAACCTCTAAGCTCTTCTAAGCATCTGAAAATGAATAGTTGTGCATAGAAAGGGTATCTAGGTTCTGTGTGTATTTATATTGTGGGACTTGGGGAGGTTGTTTTTCTTTCATTTCCTACAGGGTTATATTGAACTATAGTAAAAACATCACTTATTCTGTAAATAAATTCCTTCTTGTTTAAGTTTCTTATGTTGAGTAATTCTGATGTATTTCTTTGAAAGTTTTTGTCTGATAGTTTTACTTTTTTGTTTTAGTTTAGTATCAAAAAATATGAGATCTGAGTATTGATACTTGGAGAGTAGTGAAGGAGAGAGGGGTCTGGGGGTCCTGGTGGACAGCAGGATGACTATGAGCCAGCAATGTGCTCTTGTGGCCAAGAGGGCCAACAGCATCCTGGGGTGGATCAGAAGGGGAGTGGTTAGCAGATGAAGAGAGGTTCTTCTCCCCATCTACTCTGCTCTGGTGAGACCACACCTCGAGTATTGTGTCCAGTTCTGGGCTCCTCAGTTCAAGAGGCATGTGCAGCTTCTGGAGAGAGTTCAGTGTAGGGCAACGAAGATGATGAAGGAGGTAGAGCACCTCCCTTATGAGGAGAGGCTGAGGGAGCTGGGTCTCTTTAGCTTGGAGAAGAGGAGACTGAGGGGTGACCTCATTAATGTCTATAAATATTTGAGGGATGGGTGTCAGGAGGATGGCACTGGGCTGTTCTCGGTGTCATGTAGTGATAGGACGAGGGGCAATGTTTGTAAGCTGGAACATAAATGTTTCCACATCAACCTGAGAAGGAATTTCTTCACTTTGAGGGTGACGGAGCACTGGAACAGGTTGCCATGGGGGGTTGTGGAGTCTCCTTCACTGGAGATGTTCAAGACCCGCCTGGATGTGTTCCTGTGTGACTTGGTCTAGGTGATCCTGCTGTGTCAGGGGATTGGACTGGATGATCTTTCGAGGTCCCTTCCAATCTGTAGTGATTCTATGATCCTGTGATAAATATAATAAATCTTAGTATTATTATTTTGGGTATCTGGGCCCCAAAAAGTGCCTGGAGCAGAGAGTTGATGCTCTGAGTTTGAATTCATAAAAAATTGTGGAGAATAAATTTGCCTTATCAGTTAATTGGAAGCATAATGGTTGCATTCTCTTGGAAATGTTCCACAGGCATTGTTTGTTTAAAAAAAACAACTTGGTAGCTGTTGACTTCAGAAGTAATGACCATTTACTTTAAGGAATATTGGTTGCTTCTTGTAACAGTGCTTAAATTGTATTGCCATGGCTTTCTGAAAGTCTGCAAAAGCACACTAAAAAAGCACACCTCATTATGCTTTCATTTCACTCTTGCTGGCTGATAGATAACATGTGTTGGTCACTAACCTTATATTTCAATAAGTTTTCCTGAAAAATGCATAATGATTTTACTGGAGTATGGATCATTTTCTTCAGCACTTCTTAAGCTCCTGTATTCCAAGTATCTAATTATCTGTTGAGCACAAGGGAAATAGCTTACAAGATCATTTTCCCATAGTATATTTTACATAGCAGGTCAGTGGCCATAGAAGTTGGAATCCACTAAGGAGTGTGTAACAACTCACCTGCCAAATCAATTAGCCCTGAAAATAGATTGCAACGCATAGCTACAGCACAGCTTGAGTTTTTGTTAATGATGTCCAAATTCAAGGCACTGACTATCACTTAGCATAGTAGTACTTGACGGTTTTTGGGGAGTAACCTACTGGCTCGGTTTATTCAGGTAATTACCATAATTAGTAGAATATGTCAGTCTAGTCATAGTAAAACTTTCCCAAGGCACTTCATCCAGCAAGTGTAGGAAAATATTTAAATACAACTGTGGTGTAAGCAGAGCTGGTTTTGAGTGCAGTTTTGGTTGTACAGCTTCGTTAACATCTCCAGTCTATCCCAGATGGCACAGAAAATTCCAGATACATTAGATATATCACACATTTATTTCAGGACATAATACAAACTATTTCATTGTGTATGGGATGTATCATATTTGCACTTTGTGTAGGAATATTGTGTGCATGGGCTCTGCTAATTTCCCAGGAGCGTAGACAGAACCTCAGTAGATCACTACTTACAGATCACTACTTTACAGAAGCAGCCCTAACCACCATCCTCCAATATGCAAGGTTCATGGTAATTTTGAAACAGGTAGTAAAAGATATTTGGTTAAGGCTTTGTCTGAAAATCTCTTCATCACTCATGATGAAGCCTCTTCGTCCCTGTGGTGGAGTCATACAAGACACCTTTTGCTAGTACAAACCAGAACAGTTCTGTTACAGTAAACATTCATATAATAGCCTTTCTTACAGCTGTTCCCAAAAAGCTTGATATTTTTTACTCTTCTGTGTCTTGCTGCATATACTTTTCCTTCTGGAAGCAAAAAAAGAAGTGTCAGTCTACAGTTATTTGTTTTCTCAAATGACTCCCCCCCACCCCGTGACAACTTGGATATGAGGAGGAATTTTTGTCCTCTTGAATGTGATTCTGTCTTACTACATTAAACTCTAGAAAGCAAGTAGCGATAACCCATTCTGGGGTGGTGTCTTCTCAATAATTAAGCAAACGTGTCTGACTGCCACTTTAACCAGCAGAGCCATAAATACTAATCTCTGGAAAAGGGGAAGCACAGACTCCAAGTAACTAGTCTATAGTATAAAAAATTTTTAAAACAAAACAAAATGCTAGAAAAGAGCTGGTGTTTTGGCTTACGGAGCATTGTACAACTGCATCTCAGCTTAAAGGAGATGTCCTGTTATCTAGATCTGGTTTTGTCATGGGTGTTGCAATGGACAGTGGAAGTCAAGGTAGCAAGACATTCAGTTTGAATTAGATGATGACATGCCCAGTTGAAACAACACTTATGTTCATGGTTGATAATCACAGTAATAAAAAAAAGCTGCTGAATACTGAATACTAGACATTCAATGTACTAACTTTCATGAAGCTGAACCAGTTCTGGATGAATAGAAAATACTTCATAGGCATCAGAATCACAGAATCACACAATCACAGAACATTAGGAATTTGAAGGGACCTCAGGGATCATCTAGTCCAATCCCCCTGACACAGCAGGATTACCTACACCAAGTCGCACAGGAACATATCTGGGCAAGTTTTAAACATCTTCAGAGAAGGAGACTCCACAAAACCCCCTGGGCAGCCCATTCCAGTGCTCTGTCACACACACTGTGACGAAGTTCCTTCTTGTGATCATGTGGACCCTCTTCTGTTCCAGCTTACGCCCATTGCCCCTTGTCCTACCATTAGATGACATTGAAAAGAGCCTGGCTCCACCCTCCTGACACCCACCCTTCACATAGTTATAGACATTAATGAGGTCACCCCTCAGTCTCTGTTTTTCCAAGCTAACACGACCCAGCTCTCTCAGCCTGTCCTCATGAGAGAGAGAGGCTTTCTCTAAATAAGTAAATAGGTAATGGATGAAGCTGCAGTTTAGCTGAACGATGAGTTCACAACCCTGATCCAAATTTTACAGGTTTACACCAAACCTGTGTTGTTCAATACAGAAATAATTGTATTACCTGTTACTTGCAGAAACACACAGATGTATTTTCTAAGAATGTAAGATGCCCTCTGCAGGTTCTACCAAAGCTCTGGCAAAGCTCCTCCTCTGACAGTGCATGTGTCTTGCAAAAAACTACAAACTGGTGTGAGTATGTAGTGAATGTGTTGCCCCAATAAACAATGAGGTGAAAGCCAGGTGCTCCTGGTGACAGAAGCACGCAATGGATCTCTTCTGTGAAACAATTCAAGTCCTTTTTGGATCCTTTATCACTCCTGAAGTTCTGTGGCATGGAGTTCCACAAATCTCTCTGCATGGAGTATGGACATGCTTTTGACAATTTTGCTTTTCTACTATTTTATTTAATGTCTTTTTGCTCTTGGACTAGAAAAATCAGTGAAATATATTTCCTTTCCCTCTTTTCTGCATCAGTCACAGAATCACAGAACATTAGGCATTGGAAGGGACCTTGAAAGACCATATAGTCCAAACTCACTGCCACAGCAGGATCATCTAGACCAAGTCACACAAGAACACATCCAGGGGGGTGTTAAATGCCTCCAGAGAAAGACTCCATAATTTTAATATCTAAAGAGATATTAAAACTAATCAAAACATCACATTAAACAGTAAACTAAACTCCAAACACTTCAAACTTCAGTAATACCGGAAGTTTCAACTGAAAATATCTCTTTCAAATGGAAGATTGAACATGAGTTGTAGTGTTTCTAGCACACAGCAAAAAATCTTGAGAAGGCAGTTTGGTTTTAGTCTATAAAAACATCTGACAAGTTTTTCCATACTCCTCCAGAAGGTTGACATTTGAGTCAAATGGAGAAACCCAGAAAAAGCAAAAGCAGTAAGAGACAGACATGAGTTCATTAGAACGAAAACAGTTTAAGCCACCCGAACTTTTAACTAGTGCTTTTTTAATGATGATTTGGGACAAATATGCTTAAGCAGATGGTGTCATTAACTGCAGACGTAAATCTTCATAAAACTACTAATGAAGCCTGGCATTTTCCTACAAGGTTAAAGCAATGTTCTGTTGCTGTTTGTCCACTTCTGTGAAGGAAAACACATTTATGAAGAACTTGCTGAACACTAGAAGCCACTTAATTGCATCTACCCAGAGAATGACTTATTTTGATTGCTAGACTTCTCATATCTGCAGTCATGTAGCAACAGCAGCATCAACTTTTTGTCTCAACCTTTTGAGCTTTAAACACTCTATTTACTATTTGGATACTTTTTGTTCTCTATCAGCCCTTGCAGTGCTTTGCAGCTTTGCAAGACTTTGCTCAGAGCGCTCGTGAGCATCAAGCTTTGGAAGCATTTAGGAAAAAGTAAAACAGTAGGGAGTTGAGATTGCAGGAACTGAAATAGATAATGAGAGAGTTGTTTGGTGATCTGGGGGAAGGATGGAATTTTGACCAGTGCAGAAGGCGTATTTTCCACACAGGGCTGATACTATGCCCTGATTTACACCCACGGGTACTGAGAGAACTGACAGATGAGGTTGCTAGACCCCTCTCTATTCTATTTCAAAGGTCCTGGCGGTCTGGTGAAGTCACTGCTGACTGGAAAAGAGGAAACATCATTCCTATTTTCAAAAAGGGTAGGAAGGAGGAGCCAGGGAACTACAGGCCAGTCAGTCTCACCTCTGTGCCCAGTAAGATCATGGAGCAGATCCTCCTGGAGACACTACTGAGTAGACAGGAGAATAGTGAAGAGGTGATTGACTACAATCAGCATGGCTTCACCAAGGGNGACACCAAGCTGTGTGGTGCATCAGACAGTCTGGAGTGCAGGGATGCCATCCAGAGGGACCTGGACAGGCTGGAGAAGTGGGCACAAGCTAACTTGATGGGGTTCAACAAGACCAAGTGTAAGATCCTGCATCTGGGTGGAGGCAATCCTAAGCACAAATACAGGCTGGGCAGTGACTGGCTGCAGAGTAGCCCTGAGGAGAAGGACTTGGGGGTGCTTCTGGAACAAAAGCTTAACATGAGCTGGCAGTGTGCAGCCCAGGATCCAGTTAGCCTTCTGGGCTGCATCGGGAGAAGTGTGGCCAGCAGGTCGAGGGAGGTGATTCTCCCTCTCTACTCCGCTCTGGTGAGAGCCCACTTGGAGACTGCATCCAGTACATAGTACAAGAGGGATGTGGAGGTGCTGGAGCGAGTGCAGAGGAGGGCCACAAGGATGATCAGAGGGCTGGAGCACCTCTCCTCTGAGGCTGGACTGAAGGAATTGGGGCTGTTCAGTCTGGAGAAGAGGAGGCTCCCAGGTGACCATATTGTGGCCTTCCAATATCTGAAGGAGGCCTACAAAAAGGCTGTGCAAGGACTTTTTAGGATGTCAGGTAGTGACAGGACTAGGGGGAATGGAGCAAAACTGGAGATGGGTAGATTTAGAGAGGATGTGAGGAGGAAGTTCTTCACTGGGAGAGTGGTGAGAGCCTGGAATGGGTTGCCCAGGGAGGTGGTTTAAGGCCAGGCTGGATGGGTCTCTGGCCAGCCTGGGTGGTGTCCCAGCCTGGTGGTGTGGTTGGAACTGGATGATCAGGTGGTCCCTTCCAACCCTGAGTGATTCTGATTCTATAACTTCTGCAGTGAAGTGATCCTGCTGTGGCAGGGGGATTGGACTGGATGGTCTTTCGGGGTCCCTTCCAATCCCTAATGATTCTATGATTCTGTGAATTACCAGTATTGAATCAGTCACAGTGGATGCAAATAACAAATTCATGTGATGTTTACAATGGGACAGTTTCTGGCTCATTTGCCTAAGGCTAATCCTAAAACCAAGATCTAAGTCAATTTAAGCTATAATGCAACGAACAATAGTGCTCTCTGTTACCTCTCCTGTCTTAGGAATGCCTTCTATTTTTAACATTCTCTCAAATGTTACATGGCTTATTACATATTTCCCCTGTAGAAAACATTAGTTTCTTACAGTCACTTTAAGTTTTGGGATAGTTCTTATCAGCCTGGAAAATGTCTCTTTCACTGAATAGTTCTCCAGCTTATTTTGGCCAAAGTTTATCTACTTTCTAACAAATCTAATGTCCACCTTGTGAAACAGGTCTGACCACAGAATTTGTACATGTCATTGTATCCTCTTTGGTTTATGACTGCAGCTCATTTAATGTCTCTCTCAATGTAATTCATCTTCCCATTTTTAACTGACTTGACTTGGTTCTCTAGATTTATCTATTACACATTATTTGTTGTTTTAAATGCCCATTTCTTCTTCTGGTATCAGTGCGTAATTGAGTTGACTGTGTCATTGCTGGCACTTGCTGAAAGAAGTTTTGGCAATATAATTCTATTACCTTTTATATTCATTTCCTTCTAAGACTGAAAATCATATTCTCAGTATTACTGTGGAAAGACAGCGCCGGGGTCTTTGCACTGCCTGTGTGCTGTCTGCCATGTCTTGAGAGTCTCTTCTCGCTACCTCTTCTAGAGTCTGTATTTCAAGCACTGATGTTTTTATAAAGAGCTGCACTCTACCCACAAGCCAGTAAGTAGAAATGTACATTTTTTTCCCTAAGAGTATTTTGGATATTGTGATGCATTTGCCAGCCAGTGACCAGGATGGCAGAGGGCATCATTCCTCCCATCTACACTATCTGAATAATTAGGTGGTTGCAACATAAAATGTTAAAAGAACTTGGACTGGATTTGCACCCTCGTCCATGTGTAACTGATAATTTTGGATAAGGATGGTTTGCTATGCTCTTGTGACTTTCTCCTCACGAGATGTTAAAGAATGCTTTCCCAGGATCGACTGAAGACACTTAGATATCTGGTTTAACAAAGCATAAAATCCAGGTTTCATTTAAAATAATCTTAAATTTCTCTGATAATTTATCGTGGTATAAGGCTTTTTCCTTAACTTTAGTGATGAGTAATGTTTGGTGTAATTACACAGAAGTAGCATTTAATTATTCTCTCTTTTTTTTTTTCACAATAAAGCATATTTGCTAGTTATTGAGGCTCATTAAACTGCAATAGACAATAGCACGCGCACAGTGTGTCTTAGTCATGCCAGAAATCTTTTGTACAATTCTGTGCTGCCTGACATTGCTTTATTACGTTTGAGTGACTGCAATAATATATGAACTCTTGTAGCTAAAATTAAAAATTCAAAACTAATTAATATTTGAAATTAATCTTAGTTCATAATTCTAGCATTGTTGTTCAATGCTAGTCCTTTATGCTCTTTCAGTGTCACTTTCTAGTGTATTATTTATTAATGGAAAAGCATACAAAATGTTAAACACCTTAGCTAATGACATTCATGAGCCATAAACCACCCTCTGCCCCAAATTAGCACAATCCTTGAAAAATGTATAGGATAGCAAACATGTAAAGAAATATGAAAATATGATTATGTAAAGAAAGGGCTATCCATTCAGAGGGGACAGGTATCAATTTTGGAAAATGGAGTATTTTTTTTAATAGAGGGAGCTGCCATATGGATGAGGAATTGGTTGGATGGTCATGTACAGGTCAATAGCTAAATATCCAAATGGAGATCAGTGAGAGCTAGTGTCCATTAGGGGTCCAAATTATGACCAGAACAGTTTAATATCTTCATCAGTGATTAGACAGTGGGACTGGGTGTATATTCTTAGCAAGTTTGCAGAAGGCAACATGCTGAGTGGTGCATTTGACTTGCCTGAGTGATGGGATATCATCAAGAGTGACCTGGATGGTCTCAAGAAATGGGTCCATGTGAAATTCATGAGGTTCAAGTGCCAGGCTCGTCAACTGAATTGGGCAACTCCTGGTATCAGTACTCTGTGGAGGATGAAGGGACTGAGAGTAGTCCTGTGGACCAGGGGTCCTGGTAGATGAAAAGCTGGAAATAAGCTTGGCGATGGGTGCTCGCAGCGTAGAAGGCAAATTGCATCCTGGGATGCATCATAAGAAGCATGGCCAGAAGTTCAAGGGAGTTGATTCTGCTCCTCTACGCAGCTTCAGTGAAACCCCACCTGGAGTACAGTGTCTAGCTCTGGAGTTTTCAACATGTTGGAGCAAGTCCAGAGGGGAGTGATAAAAATTATCAGAGGAATGGGGCATCTCTCTTATGAGGGTAGGTTGAGAGACTTGGTGTTCTTCAACCTGGACAAGAGAAGGCTTTGAGCAGACATTTTGTGGCCTTTCAATAATTGAAAAAAACTTTCTTATAAAGATAGGAACAACCTTTGTATTAAGGCCTATGGAGACAGGACAAGGGGTGATGTTTTTAAATTAAAAGGGGATATTTAGACTAGATATCAGAAAGGTATGTTTTGCAAGTACAGTGGTGAAACACTAGACCAGTTCTCTCAGAAAGGTGGTAGAAGCCCCAGCCCTGGAAACATTCCAGGTCAGGCTGGACAGGGCTTTGAGCAACCAGATCTAGTTGAAGATGTTCATTGCAAGGGGCAAATTGGACTAGATAACTTTTTAGTGTTTCTTTCAACCCAAACTATTGAATTATTCTGTGACCTGAAGTAAAAGAATGAGTGGGGAACTTTCTCATAGTGGTAAATGAGAATTCATTCACTCGGATCAGTGGTGGTGAAGGACTGATTGAAAACAGCCAAAACCTACCAGTGAACTGAGGACCTGAAATACAATAAACAGCAAAAATACAGAAAGTCAATGCCAATGAAATGCTATGAGTAATACTTTTCACTGTCTGCCTAAGATAATTTGATTTGATTTTTGGATTTGTTCTTTTTCTTATCAAGCCACCAAGTAACTGCAGGATTCTAGCCAACAGCCCCTTTTGCTAAAGTAAGCCTGTGTCTTTGGATGTTGTCCAGTCTTTTTTGAAAGCATAGTGACTTCTTTATTTTTCCATACAGTTGGTGTTCCTTCAGTATTTAACCCATACTTAGTAAATAATATCTGAGTACCATGAGTGTGAGAAAAGCTACTTAGAAACCAAAGCAGTAATCTTCAGTTATTTATGGAAAAAGATGCTGGAAAAAGAGGGGTATTCCAGGGTGCAAAAAGTCTTTAACTCCAGGAAATCACAGTCTGACTTCAATGACAGCAGGAAAACTCAAGTATAGCCTCAAGAGTGAACACAGAAATGCAAAGCAAAGAGGTTGTTGTCATAGAATCATAGAGTCATTATGAATTGGAAGGGACCTCGAAAGATCATCTAGTCCAATCCCCCTGCAACAGTAGGATCACCTAAACCAAGTCACACAGGAACACATCCAGGCGGGTCTTGAACATCTCCAGTGAGGGAGACTCCACAACCACCCTGGGCAGCCTGTTCCAGTGCTCCATCACCCTCACCGTGAAGAAGTTCCTCCTCAGGTTGATGTAGAACCTCCTATGTTCCAGCTTATCAACATTGCTCCTCGTCTTATCACTGCATGACACCAAGAACAGCCCAGTGCCATCCTCCTGACACCCACCCCTCACATATTTATAGATATTAATGAGGTCACCCCTCAGTCTCCTCTTCTCCAAGCTAAAGAGACCCAGCTCCCTCAGCCTCTCCTTGTAAGGGAGGTGCTCCACCTCTTTTATCATCTTTGTTGCCCTACGCTGAACTCTCTCCAGCAGCTCCACGTCCCTCTTGAACTGAGGAGCCCACAACTGGAAACTTGCTGACAGTGCATGCCAATCCCTCATCCAAGTCATCAATGAATAGATTGAAGAGGACCGGTCCCAGCACCGCCCCCTGGATACTAGATACAGGCCTCCAACTAGACTCTGTCCCATTGACCACCACTCTCTGACTTCTGCCCTGTAGCCAGTTTACAATCCACCTCACTACCCGAAAATCTAGGCCACACTGCCTCAGTTTGTCTGCGAGGACGTTGTGAGAAACTGTGTCAAAAACTTAAGATAGATCACATCCACTGCTCTGCCATCATCTAGCCACCTGGTTATGCCCTCATAAAAGGCTATCGAGTTGGTCAGGCATGACTTTCCTTTTGTGAAGGCATGCTGACTGTCCCTAATNTTTTTGTTGCCTTTGACCTCTCTTGCAAGGTTGAATTCCAAGGAGGCCTTGGCCTTTCTAGTTGCATCACTACATTCCCTCACCAGAGCCTTATAATCACCCCAAGTGTCCACCCCCTCCTTCCATGACCTATAGGCTTGCTTCTTCCTCTTCAGTTTGCCTAGTAGTTCCCTGGTTAACCACACGGGTCTTTTGGCTCCCTTCCTTGACTTATTCCTTGTTGGGATACTCATTTCTTGTGCTTCTAGAAAGCAGTCTTTGAATGTCTGCCAGCTGTCCTGAGCTCCCTTACCTGCCAGTACCCTCTCCCGAGGGATGTCCCCTAGCAATTGCTTGAGAAGGCCAAAGCTGGCCCTCCTGAAGTCCAGTGTTGTGGTTCTGGTAGCTATTCTGTCCCTGCTACACGAGACCCTGAACTCCACCATCTCATGGTCGCTGCAACCAAGGCAACCCCCAACCTTCGCTGCTTCAACCAGAACCGCCTTGTTGGTGAGTACAAGATCCAGCAGTGCTCCTCTCCTAGTGGGCTCTTCCACCATCTGCATGAGGAAATTGTCACCAATGCACTTGAGGAACCTTCTGGACTGTGGCTGGCTGGCCGAGTGGGTCTTCCAGCAGATATCTGGGTAGTTAAAATCCCCCACGAGAATCTATCTACCCCACAGCTGAGCTAGTTTGCCAAGTTTTACAAGTTTTTATTTATTTTGTTTATTGTGAGTACAAAGCAGCTAATACACAACCACAACACAAGTAAAGTCATACTGTACTTCAGACCTTATCATACTGCCTCTTTGGGAGCCTGATATTGCAATCCCAGCTCAGACACACACCCTGTGTGACTGTGGCTGGCCCCATCCTTGGCAGTGGATGTCAAACAGATGAGGAACAATTGTTTCTGTAGTAAAGTGTACAAACCTTTAAATATCTCATTGAGAAGCAGCTGCTCAAACGGAGCTGAAAAGGCATAGAAATATACAAATGTGACCATTTAAATATGTAAACCAAACCTACACGCATTAAGAAGTCAAACTACGTAAAATCTTTGCAAGGTCCTGGAGCTTTATTGAGTAGCTTAAGTCCTGTAAGGATGAGCCATCTCGTAAGAGTGAAATAAACCAGTGACTAAAAATACTTCAACTATAGCATTCCAGTCTTGTTTTACGTGTACCATGCTCTTTATATCCTATCCAATAAGTAAGAATTGCCAAGCTGAACTGTAATTTGATTAGAGTATCTGTTAAGTTTTTTATCTAGATTGTATTTCAAAATTGTAAACAACTGTGTAAATATCTTGGAAGGTAATCACCAGATTAAACAGTGCCAGACTGAACCTTTCATTTGTTCCTTAATTTCTGTCACCAGATACCACAGTAGTGCTGTGGGTATTTAGTAGGAAATGTCATTTATGTTAATACAAAACAGCAGCTTAGAGTCATTGTCTGTAGCACCATCTGTAGACTTCTGGAGACTTGCTTTTCCTCAATGTACTATGGATATAAAATTGGAACAAGAGTCAAAATTTCTCCCATTTTCACAATTTTACATATATTGAATCAGAATTTTCTATTTCTTGATGACTTCAATACATTCTCCTTGAAAGAGGATGGTTTAAAAGAGTGAAATATTTGTATTTGCTAGTTAATTTTATGGAAAAGCACTTCAAAAAAGCGTAAGAGCATCTCTCATCTGATTACTTTTTCAGTTGAAGAGAAACAAACCAAAGTCACTTGTACAAATATTTGGCAGTGATATCAGCTAAGATCATTAGGAGCTTTAAAATCCCAATGAATTCTCGAGGCTTGGCCAGCTGCCAAGGTGACTCTCCAAACTCCCAAGCCTAATGCAAGTTATGTAACAGAAGATACAGACAGGAGGCTAGATAATTCCAACCGTTTGACACAATTTACTCACACAGCGTTCAACTGTAGTGTACAAGACACAATTACTATTTGGGATGCATTTAGTATGCTGCAGGTGCTTTAGCACTCAGCCACAGCCTTCAAGTAATGACAGATATGATGCAATCTGGGATGCAGCTAATGAGTATTAATGCTGCCTAGAAAAAGCAATTGTTTTTCTGGGCCTGCCAGGCCAGCTTTGATTAGAGCAATGCAGCAGAAATATTCCATTAAGCAGTTCTTTCAGAAAAATGGCCTGTGGAATTTATTCTTTGAGTATTTCCAGTGTGCAGCTGGACCTGCATGATTTCCTGTCAGACTTGCCAACTCCTGTTGAGCTTTAGCTTCTGTCTTTATATATATTCTTCCTTTACAGACTTTTTAAAAACTGAATTAACGTGTCATCGCAATCACTGCTGAGTGAATAACAGTCACACCACAAGGACCACTGCAGAAAGTAAGGGGAATGCACGGGTAGCTCCTGCAGGCATCCACGTGTTTTCAGTTGAACTTATCTTCTCTGTGTCTCATGCACTTGTCTTTCAATTCTGGCTATTTTTATGAATGTCTTTTTGTTTTTAGGATACCACAGTGATGACATAAATCTCCATTTCTCTCATAAAACCTTCATTATAGGACTGTCTTGCATTTCCTCCAAAGCCAGATGCACTTTTTAAAAGGGTCAGAGACATGACTGACCTTAGGAGCTGAGACTCCTACTTCTTTCGCAGCAGCAGCTGGCAGGCACATTCAGCAGTCCTGTGCCAGCCAGCTGCTTGACAGTCCCCTTGAGAAAAGATTTGAAAGTGCAAGTTCAGAGCAACAATACCTCAGCAGCTTCTGTTATCGGGGCTTATGACTCTATGAGGAACTTGTCATCTCATCAGAGGTTTTTAACACACAGCTCAGTTTCTTGGTTATAGGAAGGTTTTGGGCCAGAGACAAAGCAAAACTCAGCTCCTTCCTTTGTTTCTACATAGGCTATATTTAGCACTTTCCCTTCAAATGTTAACTAAAGACAAGGACTTGCCATCTGGGCTATGCCATCCCTCACTATAGATTGGTTCTCTTTGAATATGCCCTTATTAGGGAAAACACAAGAAATGGGCAAAGAGCACAGATGTGTTCCTCCTTCACCTTGGGGTGAAGCCCCTTTAGGCTAGAAATTCATTAATTGACAGGCTGGTGCAGAACCTGTCTAGTGGACTTGTAAACAAAAGGCATGAGTTTGTAGGAAAGCGTGTTTTGAACAAGTGGGAAACATAATTGACTGGTTGTGTTCCCACCTGTCATCCTTAGGATGAATCAACTAGGGTGTGCTAGTGGAATGAGCACAAGTGTGAGTGTTTTTGCAATAGGTAACACATGTAATCTTTGAACTACTTGAACTACTTTTGTCAGCCTCTGATTTGTTGGGGTTTTTTTTCCTTTGGATTTACCTTCACATATCTGTCCTACTTCTAACCATAATTATATTGCAATAATCTTTCTGAAGAATTATGGGTTTTACAAGATAATAGCAGCTGTCAAAATGGAAATAGCTTCCATTTGTGGCATTCTGAAAAAAATCCTCTGCCAGTTATCATGGTTATTCCTTTCTGAGTTTGAATGTTATAAAATACATGTGTATGACTTATTTCCTATCATAATCATATCAGTTGTGGAAGCATTCAGAGCTATTTTGTTCAGCTTTGCTGAGCATGACGGGGTTAAGGATGCTAATTTTAACAGAGATTAGCTGGTACAGATTTTTTTGTTATTCCTGAAGGAATCTAATCATGTACTCCAGTCTTTTCAAAATACAAAGCTTGGTAAGTAATAGTAAAAAACTCTCCAGTTGCTTGTAGATTTGCTTGGCAGGAGACCTGCCATTTTGCTTCATAGCAGCCTGTGTCTTCCTAATAAATATTCTTCTGATTCCTTAGCAGTGCTCTCAGTCAAGGGAGAAAATCTAAATCACAGGATCACAGAATGTTAGGAGTTGGAAGGGACCTCCTAAGACCAAGTCCAACCCCCTGCCAGAACAGGGGTAGATGACTCAGAAATGCATCCAGACAGGTCTTGAAAGTGTCCAGAGAAAGAGAAGCTGCAACCTCTCTGGGGAGCCTGTTCCAGTGCTCTGTAACCGTTACAGTAAAGAAGTTCTTCCTCATGTTGAGGTGGAACATCCTGTGCTCAAGCTTGAATCCATTGTCTCTTGTTGCATCCCAGACCACACGTGAAAAGAGGTTGTTCCTGCCTTCTTGATGCCTGTCCCTCTTATATTCATAGCCATTGCTTTGATCCCCTCTCAGTCTCCTCTCCATGTTAAAAAGCTCTAGGTCTCTTAGCCTTTCTTTGCAAGGGAAAGGTGTACCAGTCCCTAACTCATAATTATATGAGCCCTCCATTGGTCTCTCTCAAGTAGATCTCTGTCCCTCTTGAACTGGTGAACCCAGAACTGGTTGAAATACTCCAGGTGAGGTTTCACTAAGGCAGAGTAGAGGGGGTGGAGAACCTTCCTTGATCTGCTGGACATACTCTTCTTAATGCATCCCTGGATATCAGTAGCCTTCTTGGTCACCAGAGCAAATAGAACAAAGTGTTCCTATCCATATTGTACTAATTCCTCCATATTCAACTTATATGCAGCAGCAGCTTCTTCACGGTAGTGTAATATACACACACTATTGTGCGTATGGAATGGGCAGAACTCACTGAAGGTTCTTACTTCATTTGCTTCTCTGGTTATTTGAAGATGAGAAATGGAACTCATATATTTGGACACTAATTTGTTTGTACCATTTTCTAGCCAGTGTGATATAAAATCAAATAATGTTTTCATTTTTCCATTAACTAAAGGCTCCTGTAGGAGGGAAAAGCAGTAACAGAGTGAGTGTGTTAAACAGAAGTGTATCCTAAAGGGCCATAAAAATTGGAGACTTCATGTCTTACTGTGAAAAGGGCCAAGACTTTTTCTCTGAAATCTTTGTTCAGTACAGAGTCCAAATTCTCATATTAAAGAAAAATGTCTGTCCTTACTTAAACCTTTAAATACAGCTGTCTGTCATGAGATTCATTTGCTGCTAAAATCAGAATCACTTTGAGCATGAGCAGATACCACAGATGCTCTTTCTCTTAAATGGTCTCAGTAGAGTCCTTAACTATAGATCAATGTTTCTGAATGTTTATACAGGGCTTAAAGGAAGTACTGGAAGAAGATACTGTTTCCTAGAGCTAGTCACGGGCTGTTACATGTGGAGAGATTTTACAAAGTAATTTCCTTACTGACATGTCAGTGTTATTACCTGAAGGCCTGTTGGGCTTACGTTGATGTACCTCATCCCAGACAGGGACAATAGTCTTTGTAAATATGAGAATAACTCCCAGTGCTATAAAGACTTCTGGAGAGAGCAAGCAGAGCAGGTGGAGGTCACCAAAAATGAAGGGATTCCTGGTAGTGAGGAGAGTCATGGAATATGTAGGAATACTCTTCATATTGTTTAAGATTGTGTTTGAAAGACTTTCTTAAATTGAAGTCAAACCTAATTAGGTACATAACTGCAAACTTTGGTTTAAAATGTCATCATCGTTTTGCTTCTGGCCTGATAATTTTATGCAAGCAGTCTGAACAAATATGGGATAAACTAATTTGTTCAATACCTGTGCAAGGCACTTGGTGTTGTCCTACATGACGGCTTTGTCTTTAAGTTGGAGAGACATGGATCTGACAGATGGTCTGCTCAGTGGATAAAGAATTGGCTGGATGGTCACAGTCAGAGTTGCAGTCAGCAGCACAAAGTCCAAGTGGAGGCTTGTCACAAGTAGCATTCCTCGCAGGTCTACACTGGGTCTGGTGCTCTTTAACGACTTTGTCAGTGACATGGACACTGGGCTTGAGTGCACCCTCAGCAAGTTTGCTGATGACACCAAGTTGTGTAGTGGAGTTGATGTGCTGGATGGAAGGGCTGACATCCAAAGGAACCTTCACAGACTTGCAAACATAATGAAGTTTGACAAGGCCAAGTGCCTGTATGTGAGTTGGGTCAATCCCAAGCACAAATATAGGCTTGACAGACTATGGATTGAGGGCAGCCCTGCAAAGGAGGCCTTGAGGGTGCGGGCTGATGAAAAGCTGAACATGAGCCAACAATGCGTGAGTGCATCTCAGAAGGCAAATTCCATCCTGGGCTGCATCAAGAGAAATGTGGCCTGTAGGTTAAGGGAGATGATTCTGTTCCTCAGGTCCACACTGGTGAGATGCCACCTAGAGTGGTGTGTTCAGTTCTGGAGTTACCTGTATGAAGAGATGTGTCCAAGGCCAGGATGGATAAGGTCTTCAGTAACCTGGTCTAGTGGAAGGAGTACTACTCATTTCACGGTGGTTGGGCTAGATAATCTTTAGACATCACTTCCAACCCAAACCATTCTCTGATTCTATGAAAACACTTTTTTTAGCTTTTTCAAGAATTCCAAAATTCCTTATGCTCCTAGTTCTTAGTTCATTTACTATCTCATCAACCTGGTTACCAATTTTTTCTTCTAGTCCCAGAGACCTTGTTCTTATAGTTTTCTTTGATGTTCTTTGACTGTTAGTGTTCCACAATGTTAATCTAGGGGCACCTCACATCTTATTGGTTCGTACAATCAATTTCTATAAAATATTTATGTGGCAAATCCATAGGGTATCTACAGCCAGCTTCTGAAATCACACATCTGCCTTCAGGTTTCATAAGCAACAGGAATCGTGCACAGTGTTATAGGGAGTTAAAGCCAAAAGCCTACGGCAATGTAGATTTAAAATAGGACTCTAGTTCTTGAGTACGCACAGGTTAATTCAGAGATCCACACTCATTGGCAACATTGTGCAAACCTTTACTACTATTTTTACCCGATATTTAGTATTACATTTTAGAAATTAACCTGAATAAAATAATTGCTACAACATACTGTTTATAATTTATGGTGGTTGACTTTTTGTGTGGGCTTGCGGAGAGGGGTGTGGGTTTTAGCTTGATTTAAGGCTGGGTGGCTTTTCCTGGGTTTGGGAGTGAGGAGGGTCGTTGGATTGGTTGTTTTCTTTTGCTTTGCTGCCTTTTTTTTTTATGGCCCAAGGTCTAACTGAGTACAGATATAAGCAGCTTTATACAGATGGTGTGCTGAACCTGAAGTCAACGTTCAAACCTTCCTGAATTTCAGTCTTTTTCATGCTTGTGGTTCTGGGTACGGATGCACCTGCTCGGAATGATTTCTGTAGCATCCGTAGTATTATTTAATTTTTTTTCTCTTGCATTTTCTTTTCAGTTCCTCTTTTTCATATTGAACTCTCCCAGTGGAAAAGGACAGAGGAAAATGTAGAAAAATGAGACAATACATGTGTTTGCTCTTTATGGGGGTTTGCACGGTTAAAGTTTTAGATAAGTAATGATCAGGATCCAAAGCAGAAATTTATGTAAAATAGGAATAGTAATGAAACATTACATTATAAGTAGCATGAAATTAGGTAAAATTATTTACAATTTTATGAACCCTGTTCTGCTTTATGATGTAATACTTACTACTGATCTCCCATGAGTCCCATACCTAACAAAGGAACTATACTCAGTGCTTGTTTTTAAGGGAGGAAGAGAAAAACCTATGTGTCCTGCTGTATTGCCACAACCAAAGTCTTCATAACAAACAGGATTTGATCATTAAGAGAAAATACTTTTGAGACATGATCCGAGAAGTACAAAGTATTTAACCTGTGCTTTGAATGCGAGCAGAAACTAGCCAGTTGATGTCTATTCATGTGGGAAACTTGGTGCTGATAATCTTGTTCTCTATCACAAACACAACTCTGTAGTTAAATGTCCTTGATTTCCTAAGTTTAACTCGACTGTTTTTCAGAAAACCAAACAGAGAAGTGTGGATCACAGGTCTCTGTTAGTTTATAGTGACTGATCTGAAAAATCACTACCACTGATTCAGAAAGATTTCTGGAAGTCCAATGCACAAACAAGCACATGGATGTGAAGGTGGCTTGTTTAAGCCCCTGGTTATCAAGGGACCTGATGAAGCACCTCCTTTATGAGGAGAGGCTGAGGGAGCTGGTTCTCTTTAGCTTGGAGAAGACTGAGGGGTGACCTCATTAATGTCTACAAATATTTGAGGGGTGGGTGTCAAGAGGATGGACCCAGGCTCTTCTCAATGTCTTCTAGTGATAGGATACATGGTAATGATTGTAAGCTGGAACATAGGAGGTTCCACTTAAATATCAGAAGGAACTTCATTACTGTCTACTAATATTTGAGGGGTGGGTGTCAAGAGGATGGACCCAGGCTCTTCTCAATGTCTTCTAGTGATAGGATACATGGTAATGATTGTAAGCTGGAACATAGAAGGTTCCACATCAACCTGAGAAGGAATTTCTTCACGTTGAGGGTGACGGAGCACTGGAACAGGCTGCCCAGGGTGGTTGTAGAGTTTCCATCACTGGAGATGTTCAAGCCTGCCTGGATGTGTTCCTGTGTGACTTGGTTTAGGTGATCCTGCTGTTGCAGGCGGATTGGACTAGATGATCTTTCGAGGTCCCTTCCAATCCGTAATGATTCTAGGATTCTATGATAATGAAGAAATAAATAATATAGTTACAGCAGACAAACAGATATGTGAGCACACACACATGGATGACTGGTTTTGTCTGATATTTCAGGGAGTTATTTTTTAAAATCTTATTTCACGAAGAAGGATAGAGAGATTCATTCCCTCCGGTGTTCCCAGGCTCAAATTTTGGTTCTATCTAAGCCATGCACAGAACTTCAAATCTGTTCTCCAAGATTCTCAGGTGCTCCAAGTTCTACATTTTAAGGCTATTCTGCTTGACTATGTGTAAATAATTAGTCCTAACAAATGGGCAAGTGTCACATCTCCTGGTCAAAAGCATTCAGTTTAATGAATCAGCAACACACCACCTCTGAGTCTTGCCTTGTCAGCTTCTCTTAATTCTCTCCTGGAAGTACATGAAGGAGCAATTTATTCTCCTGCTAGCTACATTGTTGACCTTTGCTAAGCAAGCCTTAAAATCAGCCATGGTAATAATTGTTTCAGCCTTGATTTACCCTCTAAGTAGATCAATGAAACACTCACATTGCTGAGTATATTTTCACTGAACACCTTCTGTTTGTAATCAGTCTGGGTCGCCTTTGTACTGGGCTCTTGGAAAAGATAAGGGTTGTTACTTCATGAAACACCCAGTCTCTTCACAAAGAGCATCCAAGAACCTTCCAAAGTTACTGTGAATTAGCCTGTCAAGTGGACTAATTAAAGAACATGAAACCTCTGTGAGACGATGCTTAATCTGAATTACAGGATTTCAGCTCCCTTTGCTTTAACATATTTTAAAGTGAATTGCAACCAAATCAATTATTCCATTTAAATTTTGAATGAACATGTTCCTATGGGTGGTGGTGGTGGAGGAGAGAGGAGGAGGAGACAGGAGGAGGAG
>VXBP01000994.1:39087-55327 GCA_013400115.1 Rhinopomastus cyanomelas | reverse complement strand
CTGGTCCCAGGACTGATCCCTGAGGGACTCCGCTTGTCACTGGCCTCCACTCGGACATGGATCCATCGACAGTGACTCTCTGGGTGTGGCCATCAAGCCAGTTCTTTACCTATCTAGTGGTCCACCCATTAAAGCCATGTTCCACCAGCTTGGAGACCAGAATGTGGTGCAGGACAGTGTCAAAGGCTTTGCTCAGGTCCAGGTGAATTACATCAGTCACCCGCCCCTCATCCATTAATGTTGTGACCTGTTCACAGAAGACCACCAGATTTATCAGGCAGGATTTGCCCTTGGTGAAGTCATGCTGATTGTAGTCAATCACCTCTTCACTATTCTCCTGTCTACTCAGTAGTGCCTTCAGGAGGATCTGCTCCATGATCTTACCAGGCACAGAGGTGAGACTGACTGGCCTGTAGTTCCCCAGCTCCTCCTTCCTACCTTTTTTGAAAATAGGAGTGATGTTTCCTCTTTCCCAGTCAGTGGGGACTTCACCAGACCGCCAGGACTTTTGGAATAGAATAGAGATGGGTCTAGCAACCTCATCTGCCAGTTCTCTCAGGACCTTTGGGTGTATCCCATCAGGTCCCATTGACTTGAACACTTTCAGGTCCTTCAGGTGATCACAAACCTGATCTGCACTTATGATGGGCAGTTCTTCCTTGAAGTCCCTGCTGTTATTTTCCATGACTCCTTGAGTGTGGTTGGAGGCCTTTGCAGTGAAGACTGAAGTAAAGAAGTCATTGAGACCCTCAGTCTTTTCCATGTCAGTTGTGACCACATCACCTGTTTTCTTTCTGAGGGGGCCCACACCTTCCCTGGTCTTCTTTTTACCATTCATATACCTGTAGAAATTCTTGGTGCTCCCTCTGACCTCCCTGGCTAGGCCCAATTCAAACTGTCCCTTGGCTTTCCTAACCAGATCTCTAGCTGTCTGGGTAGCTTCCTTACATACCCCCCATTCTAGCTGTCCTCTCTTCCACTCCTTGTAGAGTTCCTTTTTGTGTGACAGCGTGTCCAGGAGCTCCTTGCTCACCCAGTCAGGCCTCCTAGCATTCTTCCCTGCTTTCCTCTTTGTTGGTATACATTGCTCCTGGACACAGAGGAGGAGTTCTGTTGGATTTTGCTTCAAATTGTGTGATACAATGAAAATACTTTTGAAAGCACTGCAGTGCAACTAGAAACAGGGTAGATATCTACAGTCTGAAAATCTACTGAATTCAAAGGCATTGAAAATGCAGTGAAACTAAGCTATAAATTCAGTGCATATTTGTGTAATTGAACTTTGAATGTGCACGACAGGTGATTTCTCTAGATACTAGAACCATGTGTCATGTAGCACCAAGACAAGTTTCCTTATTTGTCTTTCCAGTCATGAAGTTTCTGTCTACCTACAATTTAAGGAACCAGCTTGTCTGATTTGTCTATTTGAGTGTGAACTCTGGAAAACCTTAATGTCTGGCTTATTCTTTCCATGACATTTGATGGTTGTGACTCATCTGTCAGTTAGCCATTCTACAGGGATTTGTACATGTGAAAGTACTAATTCTGCTGTTCTGAAGCAATACAAGAATAATTTGGTCATCCCTACCTGGAAGATATTAAGGTCACAAAATATTTGTGAGTTTGAAGAACATATAAGAAAACATAACCTGTAAATATTAGGCTAATGAGGTGAAGAGAATAATTTTTTTGTGTGTGCATTTTTGCATCCTTTTGTGTCTGTAAGAAATTTTTCTATTCATACCTTTTTACTTCTGCTGTTAAGTCTTATCAGTAAATGCAGAAACTTGCTTGAATTGTCACTGAAAAATTACTGGGTATTGTCTTGGGTGTAATCCCCATTCATTCTTTCTGCCTGTCAGTGGGCACAGAAGGTAAGGTGGTTCAACAATTTATATTGGTGCCTTAAGACAACTGTCTACACAACCTTGTATCCTTCGGAAACTAGCAAACCTGCCATAAAGTTTTAAAATTTATAAGGATGTCTTTTTTAATAAGATAAACATCTTCATCTGCCTCAATTTAGTGTTGATTTTCCTATAAGACTGCAATTACCCGGCGGGCATGTACAGAATAGTCTCTTTAGCTATTCCTCAGCTTAAATTTGTAGAGATTCATCCAAGCTAAGCACGAAGCTTGTTTGGAAGATAAGGGAGAAGTTAGCTCTTAATTCTATCACTTACCATTTCTCAAGGTGTTTCAAAATACAACTGCATGCATGGGTAATAATTCACATGTGAGTGAAATGCAGGTTATACTGTGTGAAGTCAGGCAAGCTGGGTGTGTTGGAATTGCCTGGTAGGTTTTACTTCTGAAAACAACTTTCGAGGTCAAACTTGCTATGCCACGAGCTGCAGGACCCTTTCCTAGTCCTAAGGACATACAATCATAAACATTTCAGAAGGTATTTTGAGAACGTGAATAGAAGCAGATTTTTTTAGCTGTTCCTTGGATCCTGACACATCTCCTTTATGTATTTTTACAGTTCAGCATCCTGATTAGTTAAAATTGAAATGAATGGAAGTATAGCACTCTCCTAACAGTAAATATGATCAGACTGTTTCTCTCTGAACTGTTAAACCAAAAGGCACATAGCTCTTTACTACATTTGAAAGAATATATAAAAGTTCTTGCCAGGAAACATATTGTCTGTAACTGTTAGAGGTCTTCTGAAAATGTTTTGATAAAAATAGATCAGAGTACAGGCTCTGAGACAAAATTGCACTCACAAAAGTATTTGTGATCTCATCTTATGTCAGGACATTTTTTTGTTATATTGCATTGTTTCCCTCTGTTGCTGAAAATATTATCTCAAGCTGATTGCTCGAAGTTCTGACCTGCAGATACAAGGTATTTTGAGTGAGATTTTTCAGGGCAGACCAAAAGGTATTTTGACTCTTACCATCCAAGTGAATACCCTAACCTTGTACTTTAAAAGCACTCACTGAAAGCATTCAAAGGCTTCTACTTGATTTTGAATCAAAAAATGAAAATCAATCCTAAGAATACAATGACTGTCTTTGCCGTGCAGATCTTGCAGCTTAAGGTGATGATCTCTATACTCTTTACACAGTATTACAGCAGGCATTTAGTAGTTCATAAGATACCTTAATTCAAGTGGTCACTTATTTTCAGCTTGTAACAAAAAGAGACCCAAGGATCTGCTGTTAATATCACTTTATCATTCATGTCACCGTTATCAGGGTGCCTTTAGCAGCATCCTAAGTGCTATTTACCCATGAACAGGTACTTGAATAGCTTGAATAATATATGCCTCCCTCAAAAATAAATCACTATCCAAACTTCCATATCCCCAGACATGTGACTATACCATTAGTGATGTCTGTTTTCCTGCGTGACCTTTCTCAATATATTCAGAACCGCCTTATTATGCTTGATACCACCAGCATTTGACACCATGTGAAAGATTTCAAAATGAGTGTCTGCAGGTATCATTGCGAAACAAAATCTTGTCTAACTTTTCATTACCTCTTGCAAGAGCCACATTCTCTTCTTGCAATGGCTATCCTGTGGAAATAGTAGTATATACTGCCTGAGGATATTTTGCAGACAGAAAGGCATTTTCTGCACAGAGCATTTTCACACTATGGAACACCCTGATGAATTTGAAACTCTACCATTATGTTAATACATCTGACAATGTATGACACCCTTATCATCTCATTTTCCAAGCCACTAAATAATGCAGATATAAATTGCCGTACATTGCTTGCCCCAAGGACAGAGAACTGTAGATGTCAAAGCAGAGAAGACTAATTAGTCACCTTTCACTACCTTTAGGTCAGAGGAGCAGTGTTTTTGTAGCTTGCATAAAGTGATCATCTACACTGTCATGAGGTCGGAATGTCCATCTCCATTTTTTCCATCCTGTATGGTCAGTATGGGGCCACAAGGAAAAGACTGCAGTTCTGAAGTTCTATTTTTGTGAAGTGCTTGGGTCATCAGCAGGTCTTTGTATAATAATTCATTTTCCTCGTGGACTCATTTGATCATCTCTGCTGTGCTTTGGTGAGTGGGTAATCTGCCACTGAAGTCTGCTGATCTTCACAGGCATTGCCACGTGTTTTGGATTCTTTTGATGCATGTCAGGATTCTGCAATGTTGAAGACTAAAGCCATCTTGTACTTCCATATGATTAACATGCATGTGTCCATTCTCATTCAGTCTTTCCTCTTATGATATCTTTGAAACACCTTAATGGTACATTAATGGTGAAAATAGGTTCTTCACAATTCGAATCCACTGTATGATGTCTCTTCATTCACTGCTCTCTAAAATGTCACTCCATGCAAGTTTTCCCAGTCACAATTATGTTCTTTATGTATTGTGTAAGTGTATTTTGCATCATTCAGTATTTAGGTAACAAAATTATTGCTCAAGTGAAGACTTCACAATTTGACAATTAAAACTCATGACACACAGCTACAATGCAGAGGCACATTATTGCTTTCCAGAGGGGTTTGTTTTACCTGTGTCAGTCCAACTTTCAAGTTTTGCCATGCAGAGTAAATCAGATTGTTCACAGCCATGTAACACTATGGGATGGGTAGATGGGATGAGTATGTTAGATTTTCGAGAGAGAAGCACCTTCTCTTTTACTGTAGGAGAAAAGAAAGAAAGTTTTGTTTCTAGTCTTGTCTCTCTTAATTTAGTTCGGTCACACAAACAGCACGTTTGCTCTGACCTAAACTGTGGTGTGCAAACCTAAAGCAGTTGAAAATAAGAATCCAATATGTCTGTAATTAAGCATGGGTGGAAAAATACATATCAGTTATGAGACCATGTGAAGCAAGAAAAGAAAGGGAATAGAGATGGTGATAAGAACGAGCAACTGTCTTCAAAACTGAGGATATAAGTAGCTTTTATTCTTAATGTGTAGCTAGGAGTATTGCTTTGTATATTGTAGTTATAGAAAGATTTGGGCAATATGATTGATTCCATGTGGTCAAAGTACACGCAAATACAGAGAATGTTGTGAACTAACCGACAGCAAACCTTTTGAATGACTTGCACTTCTTTACTTTTGCACCTTGAGTCATGAACTGTCAGTGAATTTCATTCTTTGTCTTTTACATGTCTCCTTTTAATGTAGCCTTATGAAAAAAAGACTCAGGATTTACTCAGGATTCTGAAACAGAGAACAGATTTGACTCAAAAATTAGCATTTATTACAGCTAAACTTCTAAGTTTTCTGGGATGTTCTGTACATTGTTGATGCGTTGGTTTGGGGGGTGGGGTAGTCAGTTTTCTCGTGTAAGGTTTCTCTGCACTCTTTATGGCAGTCTGCAGCCTGAGATGTAGAATTAACAGTCTGATCCCTATACTGACAGAAATGTTCCTTCTGGGAATGTAAATGAATCAGACCAAACTATTGAGTAGATGTTTCAATCCCTAAAGCTGTTTAACCAGCTAGGGACTTTTACTCACAATGTAGAATAAGCATGGGCTGGGAGACATTACTGATGTACTGTCAGCCTGAAGCCAAGATTTTGGGGGTTGGTAGCTGCTCAATGTTAAACCAGGGATCTGTTAATCCCAGAAAGGATGTTTAGCAAAGAGAGGGCCTTCCTGCTCACCCCTGGAGTGAAAAGAACCTGAGAACTCTACACTTTTACTTCATTAAAAGACACATAAGACTAGGGGCCCAGGAGACTTCCAAAACACCACAAGAAGCTCTATGATCACCAAGACAGAGGAAGATTGCTTGGCTCCCTTGAAGCTTGAGAATTTTGAGTATCTTCAAAACCTTCTGACCTGCTTGAGAATATATAGAGGAAAAAAAGAACAATCTTTCAGGACTTTTGTACCAGCTTGTTTAACTGGGAATCTGATGGGGGGAAAACCATCAAAAGAACTAGCACCACTCAATGCAAGGCTGTACCAGCCCATACTAGTTCCAGTAATACAACAGATATTACAAAGTTGGAGTAAACATTTCCTTCTTTTCAGACTTACCTGACAGGTTGAATAATGCAAATAATAATTTGACTTCTTTTTTTTATAAAAAGTGTCTGAAGAGCATGCTAATAAATTGATACATTGCATCAAAGCTTGTTCAATGTCCTGTCCCTCACAATCAATGAAAGCAGATTCTTAAAGGAAAAAAAAAAATAAGGTATTTATCCTCCAGCTTTCCCAATTCACCCACTTCATAGAATCATAGAATCATAGAATCTTAGGGATTGGAAGGGACCTCAAAAGATCATCCAGTCCACTCCCCCTGCCACAGCAGGATCACCTACACCAAGTCAGAGAATCAGTCAGGGTTAGAAGGGACCACAGGATCATCCAGTTCCAACTCCCCTCCCACCCTAGATCAGGCTGGACAGAGCCTGGATGCAGCCTGGACTTAAACATCTCCAAGGACGGGGCCTCAACCATCTCCCTGGCTCTCACCAGGCTCTCACCACTCTCACGGTAAAGAACTTCCTCCTCACATCCACTCTAAATCTACCCATCTCCAGCTCTGCTCCATTCCCCCATGTCCTGTCACTACCTGACATCCTAAAAAGCCCCTCCCCAGCCTTTCTGTAGGCCCGCTTCAGATACTGGAAGGCCACAATAATGTCACCTCAGAGCCTCCTCTTCTCCAGACTGAACAGCCCCAACTCTCTCAGTCTGGCCTCAGAGGAGAGCTGCTTCAGTCCTCTGATCACCCTCGTGGCCCTCCTCTGCACTCGCTCCAGTATGTCTACATCCTTCTTGTCACTAATAATTCTGTGAGTCCTCCGTTAAATCTTTTGACAATAATCTCATTCCAAACCTATAGAAGCTACTCTAGTTCTCCCAACATGCTTTCTATCTTTTGATCCTATCTTTTGATTTTTTTTTTTTTCATTTTATGTACCTTTTTTAAGACAGAATGAACAGGACTCTAGGCAGCATGCAGGAATGTGTTTTCTAACCAAGTTGCCTATTTTGTTATTTTTTTCTATTTGATCTTGGCTAGTATTCATTTTGCCTTTTCACCTGCTGAAAACCATGATATTTTCAAAGAGCTACCTACAAAAACTTCAAGAATGATAGAGATTTCTATCATTCATCATGATAGAGTCTCCTAGTGTGAGTATGTCATTAGGTGATTTTTTTTAAAATTAATTACCTTGTGTTATCTTATTTGAGTTAAACTGCCACTTAATCTTCCAATTTCTTGAGGCTTCATCAAAATATTATAAGATCTTTTTGTAATACTTCATATTCAGCCCTGACTGTTCTGCATGACTGGTATTCTCACCAAGCTGTATCTCAGCATTGTTCATATAATTTTCAGATTACTTTGTGATAATGTGTCAGAACAGAAACCCAGAAAGACTCCTCTGAGAAGTCCTTGCAACTGTGAAAACTGACAATTTATTCTCATATTTTGTTTCTTACTATGAAAAAAATTTGCATGCTGTCTCTGACAACTTGGTTGATTTAGGAACCTTTGTGTAGAATATGCTGAGAAGCCAAGAATAGTCCATTAACCAATTAACCTTTTTATTTTCTCACAAGATTATAATTGTCCTGGAGAACTCTGGTGGATGTATCGGAAGTCTACTCTGGAGACATTTAAAACTTACCTGGACATGTTCATGTGCAACTTGATCTAGGTGAATCTGCTGTGGTGGGGTTATTGGAGTAGATGATCTTTCAAGGTCCCTTCCAATCCCTAACATTCTGTGATTCTGTAGCATGGCTTTATTCTACAAAAATCTGTGCTGATTCTTTGCTGTACGAAGTATTTATCCTCAGGTCACCTTTCGCTCTTGTTTCTACCATTTTACCCACTGTGAAGCTCAGTTATCCAGATTTCTTTCACAAGCTAGCATTGCCCTTTTTATTTGTCCAGCAGTACTTTAAACTCACCCATAAAGAATAGCTGCAGAGAGAAAACTCCCTCACCTCCACTGTGAAGAAGCCTACACATAGAATTTACCTACTTCTCTTTTCTGATAGAACTTTATGCTTCTTGCATATCCTCTGTGTATTGTCTGCCTTATACATCCGACCTGTCAAGTTTTCATTAAACTATACAGCAAAGGAAAGTAAATGAACACACTTCCTTTTCCAGTGCATCATGGATGCCGAAAGTCGTTGGAAATGCTAATGTTGTTAAAAGTTTCATCCTGTAACTCAGACAATGGATGTAGCTTGTCACAGAGGGTTTTGGCAAATACAGCATTTCATTGCATAAAATGAGTGACAGGCTTTGTCTGGCTCAGATCTACAGTAGAAAAGAAATTTGATCAGTCGGGCTTTTTTAATTGACTTAATTTATTTGGGAAGGGTAAAATAAAATTAGTAATCCATTTGGCTTTGCCTTTTAAAGTGTATTTCAAAGAAAACTTAGGAAATTAGGAATTTTGTAGCACAGTAGTCATCATACAGAAGGATAAGCAGACTATACTCTCAGATCACTCTTGTATTAACTTCTGAATGATCTCAGAAATGTTGTTGCTTGTAATTGTTCCTTTTCTCCATGTCAGGTGAGTTTCTGGCTACTTTGAAAGTGAACTGGTATTACTTGTGAGGATTATTTCTTTATTATTTTCACAATCTGACTGTTGTATTAGAAAATGTAGGGATTATCTGAGAATTATTAGGTTCCTGGAAACATGTTCTGATCACAGGGCCAGCGTTAGAGTGTACCTTAATATGATTTGCTTTGGATAAAGCATGAAGACCTTTGTGCTTTCTTCATCTTTTGTCCCTTGCTTATTAAAGTGTGTGGAAGTGGGTTACAAGAACCAAACTCTGATCAGAAATAGCAACCAGAATGGGTGAGCAATAGTGAGGGGCATTATGTGAGGGGCATTACAAGCAGCCAGGAGGGAAATGAAGGAGTGCTTGGCACCTTGAATGTCTAAGACATGTGGTGTCTGTCCTACACTAATTATGCTGGTTTTGTTATAACTAAGCTAAAACTGCAGTGCTTTCCATAAACCACTGAGAAATCAGTTTAAATATCCCATATATAAGCTTTCAGAAGCAGTAGTTGGGCAAATATTGCCTCTGCAGTTATTTTTGAGGGAGGAAGTATGAGTGTTAAGCTGCAGTTAATGTTTTAGAACATTTTTATTGTATCTTTTGTAATCTCCAAGCCTAAGATTAGATGGATCATAAAGTGCAACATCTGGTTCCCTTAATGGGGAAGCAAACTTCAGCTGGGCAGGACCATTGTACCCAGGACAGTATAAGCCCAGAGAATCCTGACGATTAAACACACCCAGCTGACCCATGGCATTTTATCAGTATAGGGTTGATTCACATCCAGAACAATTCAGGTTGGATCTTAGTATCACCGTTTGCAGTAATGTGATTTGCAAGCATGAAAAGAAATTGCCCATCAAGGCTTTACCTCCTTCACTAGAGAATTTAAGGACTGGCTACACAAAAACATACCAGAAAAGCTTGACAAAAATATAGTTCATTTTGTCTTGTGCCAGAGAACTCCGTGACCTCTGCAAGTCTCTCTCAGCTTTATTTTCCTATGATTCAATGAAAATTTGAAAATAAATATAATAAAAGCCTTGAGATGCTCACAGACTGCAGTAAAGGAACCACTTAATGTTTTGGATAGGTGACACCAGTGCTCTCTTCCTGGGACTTCTGCCAGGTTAAGTGCTTTAGAACTGCAGCTTTTCTGAACACTTATACTACTGGATCCCTCAATTTATTTCCAGGGAAGTCTTTATTCTTAAATCCATACAAATTAATTAGGCATCTGAGCAGAAAGGAATGCATTCTGATTGTTAGGAATTGATTAGAATTTATAAATGTAAATACCTTTATAAAGAACATTTCTCTGATTTAGTCCCTTTCCTTTCTGACCTTTGGAGAGCTCTTTCAATTCTGACCACTGTGCAGGTCATGTGGTGAGCAACTTGTACATGAAGGTCTCACAGGGCTTTATGATTCTTTTCTAGCTTTCAAGCCTTTTAATACTGTCAATGGGAAGAATAAAGTTTACTATGGTCTAAGGCTTATTTTTAAATCAAATTTAAAGATTAAATAAAATCACTAGTATTAATTACAGCAATGTAATTTGGTTATGATAATACAATTGAAAATAACTTGTAAAAGTACCTGAAAACACACATCTGTATTCAGAAGCTAGGTATGTTATATGTGAGATTATTTGATATCTCTCGTCTATATAACAATAATATAGACCAAATTCATTTATCACAATCTGATTTTTTCAAAAAAAGCTTTTTTCCCTCCCACAGGAGCGAAGCAATAGCACCATCTAGAAGAAGTATACTTTCAGTTGTGTGTTAGTCTTTTCCTTTTCCTCCTTCCTTCTTACTGCATGGGAGGTAGCCTTATACTTCTCAGTTTCCTGATTTGGTCAAATTTGGGTTAACTTTTTATATTTGTAAAAAGTATAAGAAAAGTAACTTAAATCCATATTCTTCTATTTAAAAAGATCTCTAAAAACTTTTCAGTTAGTTGTCTGTCATAAAATTAACTGATTAATTAGCATTTTTTTTCCTTTAGATCAGACTGAGAAACGGCCAAACCACTCCTTCTGCCAAAGTATGAAGACAGTTTAGACACATGAGAGATAGGCAGACAACAGATAGACTTTTGGTAGGAAAAAACCTTCACAAATCAATAAAATCAATAGAAAAGTTTAAGAAACTATGAATAGATCTGTAAATTGAAAATTATGAAAAACTTGAGAGAAGCTTTGATACACCATATGGGTGCTCATGTCATTAACATTAGCAGTCTCATGATAATATAGCTTGCAGAAAGTTCAGGCCCAGGTATTACCATGCTAATAGTGAGGAAATTTTCTCCCACAAAAAAGAGGGTCATAACATTCTATCTGCAGGCACAGAAAATTTACTCAAGTGTGCAGTACATCAGAAGCAAGCTTCACTGATTCTGGGTCAGTGAATGGTCAACACACTGAACGGTTCAACCCATTTTATGAACAGAGAATGAATAACTGAACATCCTGCCTGCATGTCTCTGCTGGTAATGCAAATTCAGGAGCAAATTCAATAATGGTCTTGGTATTAAATGCAACGTTTTGGTGTTTCAGTCTCTTATTCTGGAATTGATCCTACCTGACCACTGAATTGAAGAATGCTCATGGACTGTCCAACACAGATTTTGCATTGCACTGATTAATGTGACTAAAATAATTTGAGTACTTGGTATCCTATTGTCTTGGCTATACAATGGAATGCTCTGTGTTTTCTAATTTGCAAACATATTTTCTTAACATTCTGGAAAAGCTAGGAATTTTTTTTAATGCAGCAGTTTGACACTAGAGGGTTGCTTGGGATTTTTTGTAATAACATAATAGGTTGTCAAGCGTTGTGGAAATGAGCTAGTTTCAAGAAAACGTCTTTTGGGAAAGATTTCTTATGTCTATAATTGGATTTTCCAGGAAAAGTAAGTGAAACAAGAAGCCATAGTCAACATCTTGATGCTTACTTAGGATGCAGCACCCCTGTGCAGACTACATCTGTAGTCTGAATCAGTAAAAAAAAGGCAACTTGAACTGAGATTTATCAGATGCTAGATGAAAGTTTCTTGAACACTTCTTTAAAAGTCTGGTAGAGAAGACAAGGTCAAAGAGGTGAACCTTGTAGCTGAGAAGAAAGGGAGTGGTTTTTGTCCTTTGCTTCATAGTGATAAAACCTTGCCTCACTTTCTTAAACTTTATCCGATGCTTTTACAGGCTAAACCTAATTTTTGCCAGAGCAAGCCCTTTGTCTGTTTTTAACTCTCCAAAATTTGAATTGTTCTTGCAGTTTCCCTGTGTTCTGGCCATTAAGTTGCAATTGAATTAGACATTATAGGGAACATTAAGTATCATGGAAAGGGAAGGCCAATACTAGTCTGTTGTTCTTGTTGAAAATACACGTTTCTATATCTTCTTGCACAAGCTGGCATTTTCCCCACATGGGAAGCTTTGTGGTGTTGCTGGTTGAATTATTGCAGCTCAGCTACAAGGGAAGGCATAATTAATAAGGCAGATCTGTTTTGTGCAGAGGAGCTTCATACATAGATACCTGAGCTTGTCTCAAGCAGTGTGGATAAAATTGAGTAGCACAAACATCATCCTGCTCTAGAAAATATACAGTGTTTGGACCTACAAGGGGCAATTGTCATAACTGCACAACTGAGGTCTGTATCGTCTGCAATGAGTATGGTGAAAAGACAGGTTATTTTCCTACTCAGAACAAATTGGAAATTAATTCATAACACAAATGGAACAACACAACCAACAAATACAGTACATGATCTCTCTAGATATTTTTTTTTCCTTTGTGTCACTATATAAATTTCAGGAACAGGACATAAGCCCGTAATATATTTCAACTTTTATTTTAAATGTAGTAAATGTAACTACTTAGACCCCTTTTTATTTTAAGTTCTACGTGCAAAGAAGCAGGGCATTAGTATTTATTGTTCTTTTAATTAAAATAGCCGTTTACTCTAAGCCTCGGAACTAATTACGTTTTGAACTGCTTTCCTAATAATGTTTGGCAGTTTTGAAATAGAAGAGCCAAACTTGAGGCTGTTCATATTAGAAAAGTGATGCAGAAGACACTGAGAAAGCTGAACAGCCATTTAAAAAACTGTCATGTGCAAATGCACACTATTTGTTTAACCATTGAGACCCTGAAAATTTGCATATGTGTACTGTGAATGAAAGACCATTAAAAGATGAAAATTTTAACATTATTGACCTCGTGATTCTCAATATTGTTGTAGCTGTGACTTTAAAAAGAGTTGATGTTTTTTGCATGAGGCCACCTCTTGGAAAGAAATAATTTCTATTTTACAGTAATTTTGTACAAAAACTACTGGGTTTTAACATATTTTTCTTCAATATGAGGAAATATTATGGGACTTAAATGAGAGAATATCCATTTTAAGCTAGAAATTGAGAGAAGTTTTCACCAGATGACAGCTGATGTACATAATAGTCAAGGAAGGACCCTGTATCTATAGTTATCTTTTTGGAGAAATGCCAACCTTAATACCTAATAACAGTTTGTCCCAAAGCATAATGCAACAATTTTGCTTCACTTAGAATATTTTGATGTCAGTCTTCTAAGTATAAAAACCCCATGTATGCAGAACCAGTAAAGTACCCCAGTTAACTTCAGCGTTTAATAAAGTAAGGTCCTACAGAAGGGAACTGTTCTGAAATCAGTGAAAAGATACAAGTGAGGACAGACCCACATCTGTCAGTGTGTCCTGTGCTACTACAGTGAGGTGGCTCTGTGAAACATCTCTGATATTGCCATGGTTTAAGTCTGATGGGCAGCTCAGCCTCACATAGCTGCTCGCTCACTCACTCACTCACTACCGAGCCAGTGGAGTGGGAGAGAATCAAAAAGGTAAAAGTGAAAAAACTTGAGAGTTAAGATAAAGACAGTGCAATAGACAAAGCAAATGCTGCTCTTGCAAGTAGAGATGGACGAGGGGTTCATTCAGCACTTCCCATCGAAGACAAGTCCTCAGTCATCTCCAGAAAAGCCAGGCTCTATCTGTTGGGCAGACGAACATTATCACTCTGAACATCACTCCCTCCCTCACCATCCCCACAGTTTTTATTACTGAGCACGACATCGTGTAGTACAGGGAGTCCCTTTGGTCAGTCAGGGCCAGCAATCCCAGCTGTGTCTCCTTCCAAATTCTTGTGCCCCTGAGCTGAGCCCACTCATTGGAGAGGTGGTGTGAGAAGCAGAAAATGTCTTGACTCTGTGTGAGCACCAATCAATGATAATGAAAACATCCCTGTGTTATCAACAGTGTTCTAGCCACACATCTAAAACATAGCACCAAATAAGCTACTCTGAACAAAGTTAACCCTATCCCACACAAAACCAGTACAGGACTCTTCCAGACATTTGAGATACTAACCCTCATGCACCAACAGTTGCCAACCTCATTTGTGTAGATCAGGGGTCCTCAAACCCTGGCCTGCGAGCCCATGTGGCCCGCCGGTATTTACAGAACCCCCTGCCCTCCCACCGGCCCTCCGGGGCTTGTTAGGGGGGAACTGAGCAGCCGCAGATGACTTCCTGCAGACTGCACGGCCGGGCTGAGTAGGGGGGCGGTGGCATCAGCGAGATGGGCGGCTCCCCCCATCTCTCCCTCCAGCTCCCAGGCAGGACAAGCCAGGTAGCACAAACCAGCCCGCACCAGTGGGAAGCGCGCGCACCATCATTAGCCAAAAGCAGGCCCACAGTCCACATTGAAATATTATTTGGTTTTGTTGGTTACAATTGCTCTTCATTTTAAATATTGCACTCTTTTTCCTGCTTTTTGTGCACTACTACAAATAAAACGTGCAGTGTGCAAAGGAATTCGTTCATTTTTTTCCAAACTATAGCCCGGCCACCGACAGTGTCTGAGGGACAGTGAACCAGCCCCCTGTTTAAACAGTTTGAGGACCCCTGGTGTAGATGCTGCTGGGGCCATGAGCCTTTGGAGTGTTCTCATGTTCTTTGAAGTGGAGCTTATTCCTGGATTTGTAAGTATTTATAATGAAGGAGTTTTACCCAGAAGAGCTAAGTCTGCAATGTCATCCATTAATGTCCTGGTATCTCCATTAGGAGAACATCACACTTGCCTTCGTATATGTATTCTTTCCATCCCCTGCCAATCTTCCCTTTTCTCCTCACCTCGAGATTAAGAAGAGAACAATACAATGAATATTATGCATTAATCAAGAAGCTAGTAATTAAAATAAGACTTTAATTGGATGGATAAATGTGTATCCAACATCTTCAGTGAAATTTGGTTGATTTACACCTGCTGACCCAGCTAGGCTCCTGCTTCTAATACAACGTTCCCCATATAACTCTGCCTCCTTTACTGTCATCTCAATCTAGTTTTCAGCACATCATTTATTTACTTGTAGCATTGCTATATGTGCTGCATACATAACTCATGTGCTAGAAATAGAAAAAGTGCTGACTTTGCAGTTAGCAAATTAAAAGCAGCATTCAAAACCCTTTACCTTAAGAGACTATAAATAAGTGCCCTTTTTGAACCAGGTCTACGGAAATGAATATGTTCCTGGTATCTAACAATAACTAATTTGAGTCCAAAATGTGTGGCCTGCCACTGCCTCTCTTACTCTCTCAGGAGAAACACAGACAGCACAATTCATGCTCTTCTGTCCGGAGCATGATACAACAAACATTCCATTTAAATAATAAAGACAACCCACCCCACTTCCCTAGTGTAAAACAGAGTATTTGTCTTAAAATGTAAATTGAGTCTCATTAACAATCCCCTGGAAAAAAATGTGTTTAATCACAGTGTTCCACTGGAACACTAATGAAATAAAAATTAGTTGAACTTTCCAATTAATCCTTTTACAATTCTGTACTATTAGGTGGGACAAATGGTGCTGTTTTGTCTTAATAAGGAGGTCACTGTTTCTGTCAATGCCACAGAGGATATCTAATGAGAAAACATGCCAGTACCCTTACAGCTAAATTAAATTTTTCCTTAAGATGCGATGAAAAACAAGTACATACAATCCCTACATACATAACATTAATTTTAAACACACTTTTTCAGGTCGGACCCCCATTTGGTATTTAGATATATTTGCCCTAAATTCAGCTAGAGCAAAAAAAAGGTGCAGGGAAAGCTGCAATGAGATGGCTCAGAGGTAAGTGCAGATGAACCAGCTAATAGTTCGTGTCACCACAACATGGCTATAGTCTACTTTTCTGTATATTGTGCTGAGGTCCCAATGGCATCAATCCTTAGGCTGCAATTTCATACAATCATAGAATCATAGAATCATTAGGGATTGGAAGGGACCCCAAAAGATCATCTACTCCAATCCCTCTGCAGCAGCATGATCACTTCACTGGAGAAGTTATAGAATCAGAATCACTCAGGGTTGGAAGGGACCACAGGATCATCCAGTTCCAACCACCATGGGCAGGGACACCCCACCCTAGATCAGGCTGGCCAGAGCCTCATCCAGCCCGGCCTTAAACACCTCCAGGGATGGGGCCTCTACCACCTCCCTGGGCAACCCATTCCAGACTCTCACCACTCTCGCCGTGAAGAACTTCCTCCTCACATCCACTCTAAATCTACCCATCTCCAGCTTTGCTCCATTCCCTCTAGTCCTGGCACTACCTGACATCCTAAAAAGCCCCTCCCCAGCCTTTTTGTAGCCCCCTTCAGATACTGGAAGGCCACAATATGGTCACCTGGGAGCCTCCTCTTCTCC
>VXBP01000994.1:0-33425 GCA_013400115.1 Rhinopomastus cyanomelas | reverse complement strand
CGGGTGGTGGTGGGGGGGGGGGCACGGCGAGTGCAGACCCCGGGATGCTGCGGGGTGGACTAAATCCTGCAGGAGTAGCAAGAAGGCACCAAAATGTAACAGTTATCCCTCAAAGACACCCCAGGGGCCTCAGGCTATGTGGACGGGACCCCCTCTCCTACCTCATTTTTTGCACAGGATCCACTTGACTGAGGGAGCTGGACTGGCCGCAGTTCCTCCAGGCTCCTCTCCCTGCACCCACACCTGTAAAATAGCAGCACTACAGCCAGGTNGCGAGTGCAGACCCCGGGATGCTGCGGGGTGGACTAAATCCTGCAGGAGTAGCAAGAAGGCACCAAAATGTAACAGTTATCCCTCAAAGACACCCCAGGGGCCTCAGGCTATGTGGACGGGACCCCCTCTCCTACCTCATTTTTTGCACAGGATCCACTTGACTGAGGGAGCTGGACTGGCCGCAGTTCCTCCAGGCTCCTCTCCCTGCACCCACACCTGTAAAATAGCAGCACTACAGCCAGGTATTTGTTGTCCAACAACTCTTCGCTAGGCTAAGCCTCAGCTGTGCCAAATCGCGGCCTCCCAAAAGCTGCCTTTAAATCTCTTAATGTACAGAGAGATTTCCATTTCTCACAGTGGGCACATCCAGAACGATGCAAAGAGGTGCAATCAGAGTGGCACTAGAAAGCATGATTATAGTTACCCTCATGATTAGGAAGGAAAGGGGGAGGAGGAAGACACAGAGAATGCAACAAGAAATATGGTGCAAACTTCTTGAAGATGATTCCTAAACCCAGATAATCACAATGTTATTGCTGCACTGTCAGAGTGACAGGTTCCCAAGTGATAGGTTTCAATAAGTGAAAATTCAGTGATTACTCTCTTTGGGGTCTTTTTGTTGTTGTTGTTTTTCCTCTATTCTTTTTCTGTAGCTTCAGAAAGAAATAGGCAAGTGGTCACAGAATAAAATAATCTGCCTTGGCTGCTGAAGTGCAAAATATTGTGTTATCTTCTCCCCTAAGTCCAATGACTTTCTGGTAATATACAGATTTTGGTGATGCTGGTATTAATGTCACTAAATCAAGAGAGTTTCTCTGTTCTTTGAAATACGGGAGAAGTATTTTGCTTCATCTACACAAATGTTAGCTAGCTTTCCAGAAAAAAAACCCAAAACCTTAGTCTCTTCTTGTCTGTTACATTTCATTATCCAGTTGAGTTTGCGTCATTAATAATTGATACTGACGTGATGATACATACAGAAATGGAGCTCCCTGCTTTGGAATAGCATAGCTCTGTGACTTGCAAGCATCCTTTCTAGTGGTTACAGCTGGAATTGAAAAGACCTGCGGTGGGGTTTTTTTTCCTGTCATCTGGCAATAATATTCTTGTGACTTGGACTAACTCCCTCTACTTCTCTGAACTTCAGTTTTTCACATAAAGATGGAGAGAGCTGAAAGAGAATAGTGCTTGAAACGAACCTGTAAAGATCAGATATGAATTATTATCAATTGCCTAAGATGAAACATTTCTCACATGAGGTTTGCTTGGCTGTTGTGCATCCTTTTCCAGCTTCCATAAATTTGTGGGCAGAAAGTATGCCAGCAGTTGGCTCCATATTCTAACTCCAATCCACCTGACACTACTGAGAAATAAGGTTTTGATTGGTGAGGACTACAGGCAATGTGTTCACTGCATGAAACATGGCTAAATTAAATGAGCAACTTAGTAAATGGGCGAATCCTGCATTGCCTTCAGGTTCTAACAGAGCTGGTGGGCAGAGTCCCAGCTAGCATGCACTTCCAAAATCCATCTCGGAGGAGAGTAAAGGTATGAATTGTTGGGTACTTTTCAGATCCAACCAGAAGATGCGATATTCTCCCTGAATGCCCATAACACAGAGCTTTTAACTACCAGCCCTGCCAACATCCTTGTCTGTTAGCCGAGGAATTCAAAAAGATGCAGGGGCTGTGAGTCTGCCCAAGAAATAGTGAATATGCTTCCAAGCCTTCATTTTCTCAGAACTTTAGCCCTTCCTTTATAAGGTAGCCATCATCTGTGTCTCAAACCCTCTGTCACACAGGAAGGGTCAAAGACATATAAATTGAGATCTCAATGCCATCAGAATAATGAAAATATAGAGAGTGGCTTTCTTTGTGCTAAAATTGAGGACAAGTTGGAGTATAAAAGCTGAAAATGATAAAAACACCCTCTTAGAAAGGAGCATGTGGTAGGTAGTTACTAGCCCTTCATGACTTGTGTTTTCTCTTGGGCATGAGAAGAGGAAAGTATGCCATTTGTTATATTTGTTAAAGGCCACAGATCCATCAATTCCTCATCATAATCAATAATACAAATGTCAGCTGATCAATCCAAATTACTCAGAATAAACATGCAACTTGATCTCCACTTCAGCAGTGAAGAGCAGTGCAGTCTGGGCACTACATCCAGGCTTAATGCCAAACTAGCTGGGGTCAAAACCCAGAGCACTCCAGGAACTGATGGATCTCTTCCCCTATGCTCTTGCAATCCCGCTGTCTGTAATAGCCAAATAAGACATGGATGATGACAAGAAAATGCTGTCATCGCTGCACCATTTTTTCATCAGGTAGCTAGCTAGACACTTTGGTCTTCCAAAGCAGGCTTGTTATGACTGGACCGTTTGCCTCTTAGCCTTTTCTATGTAAAAGGTTGTATCTGGACATTCCCAGAATCTCGGGAATCACCTCCATGCCAAAGTCATCTCAGAAAGGTTCCCACTTGCTCACAAGAGGCATAGCTGCCCTGTCATTGTTGGAGATAGGAGATTTCTATTTTTAAAGTGGGCTGCAGATTCACTGCAGCACAAAGCAACACCCTTTCAACAAGTCAAACAACGGAGATCAATGAGACTGTTAAGCACACACAATAATTTACTGCACTGGGGATTTGCAAATGCTTTGATGGATGTGAGGAACCCAACCCGCACTTCTGTCATACTGCCCGTACTCATTTTCAAATGTTATTATGCTATAGTGAGAGAGATTACTGAGTCCACTGGCACTGAAGCTTAGCAGTCCTTTGTCTCCCTCTGTTAAAAACAGCCACTTTTCTAGTGCTGGTCCCAGCTATGATTATGTAAATAAATATTTCTAAAATGTTTGAATCTATTATTAAAAAAAAAAAATGAGGGGTGCATCACTGACTGGGGACTTTGTTTTAAACCCAAAAGATCTCCTCTGTATTTGGATGTAACTTAGACATAAATACAAGGATAGACCACAAAGAAACTTGATTAGAAAATATGTGCAATGTAGAGGTGCAAGTAAACAAGAGAGCTTTTTTTTTAACAGTAATCCTATTTAATTTGTATTCTTCTAAGGGTAGATGTTTACAATTGATTTGATTGCAGGCACCATCACACTGAGATATCTAATGCACATTTCTCTTTCAGTTGTAGCAAGTCTAATCATCCTACAGTTGTCTGGGGCAACCAAAAAAGGAACAGGTATGTAAACTTCAGACATTTTTTCACACATCCTATGGACTTGAGTTGAGGTTGCTTCTTGGAATTTTCACCAGATCACGTGTTTCCAGTGTCTGTCCTTCATTCATTGGTTGTGACCATCAGTGTGCCTGCACGCACACAACAATCCAGTGGTACATTTTTAACCAGTCAGTGATCTGATCCACAACTTCATCCAACTGAATCCACACCCAGCCTGACTCTAAGGACTGTAAAGTGCTTCCACTGTCAGGCTGGGCCACTGAGCTATCTACACTTAAAAACCTTTTTGCTTATTGTGTAGACTTTAAAGGCTGAAATCAGTGGTGTATTTGTGCAGGTTGGAGGGAGAAAGAGACTCTTAAAAGCCCTGAGTTCTGAGCATGGGGAGAGGCAAGCAGGGAGAGCTGCTAAGTGCAGTGACCTTCTGAACTGGCATCTGAACGCTCAGCCTCTACAGGACTGAATTCATCTCAGAAAATTAGGATCCATGTCACAACTTGGACACAGACCAGGAAGAAATGCTTGCAGAGCATAAAGCAGATCTCAGGTGGTTAAAATCCTTGGAAGGTGCCTGTCTCTGTTCATTTAGCATAAGAGGGATCTCTACACATCAGAAGCTTAAGTTAGATGGAACACTCCCTGGATATAGATACCTCGTTCAAGCAAAACAGAGGATTCCTCTTCAGATAGCTCTGCAAGGTCTGGGACCTACTACCCTTCCTTTTAATACCAGCCTAGGCACTTTTCCTTCCAAAAAAATAATTTCATTTTAGCCTACTTGTAAAAGGACAATGCCCAGGAAGTGATCCTTCAAATTGAACAGACTCAAACGCTGGTCTCCAGGCTCTCTGCCAATATGCAGAAAGGAGTGTAAGAGTTTCAGAGCTAGCAAGAAAACAAACAAGGAGGTCTGACTCTGCTCTCTGATGATTCACCTAGGAAGGAAGTTCTGGCTTCTAACCTATGTATTAGTTTTAGAGGAAACAGCAATATACGAACCAGAACCCAGGAGTTCCCCTGTCTATCTCTGCTCAGCCCATTTGCTGCAAATTTGGAGCAATCTGGACAATCCGTCACAATTTGGTATGGGTCTTTTGTTGCTCTGTAACTCTGATGCACTCCTGCTGGTGGAGCCTTTTGACAAGCACAAGTGGGAAACTCATATCTCCCATTTCTTGAGCTTGTGGTTTCCCTGCAAGTTCACTATTTAAAAAGCAATATGTCTTCCCCTAGAGAACCAAGCTTATTCTCTGCTTTGAAAAAATGTTTTGAGTAAGAATTATGTGTTCGTACCTCTAGAGAAGAGTCTTGTTTTTCCACATGTCAATGATCACACTTACTATAAAGTTGAGGTCAGTGACAGACAGGACTAGCTTTTTTCTGCAAGAGAGTTGCAAGAGTCATACAGACATAGTTAGTGAGATGATTATAAAATATTTAATTTGATCACTTCACAGAAAAGCAAACACCTTCCGAAGGACAGAAACCAGTGCAGTGTGGAACTTGGACAAAATATGCAGAAGGAGGCATCTTCACTTCTCCCAACTACCCCAACAAGTATCCTCCTGACAGAGAGTGTGTCTACATTATAGAAGGTGACCAGCTGAAGAATCTTTATATTTTATCATCAACTGTATATAAAAAAATGTTTTGCATTATTATATGTGAAGAGTAAGTCAAGCCTGTATGGTCATGATAAATCTTTTCAAGATGCAAGATTTAGAGAAACTGTATCTCAGCCCTTTTCCTGTTCCACTTTTTCCACCTTTCCTTTTCTATTTTTTGTTTTATCCAGATTTCCTTTTCTACTTTTCCTTTTTTATCTTTTCCTTTGGTAAAAAAAATGTGAAGAATTTCTAAAGCACACCAGGAAACACTGGAAAACAGCTGATTTAATTCCTGACATCACTTATAAATTAGTTCAGGTGGTAAGTATGCGTGAGTTGTTTATACTTAGTAATAAACACAGTATAATTTAATTCATGATATTCAGAGAATGAATAGAACCTAAAACACTAACGTGACAGAAGAAGTATTTTAAAATGAGGGAAAAATGAATAGAGGAAATGAAAACGCTCTTGACTCTCATATAGGTATTTTAAACTTAGCAGAACTCAGTCAGGCCTGTCAAGCATAGGTAGTCAAAGTACAGTAAAGAAAATCATACAGAAATTATCCATATAGGAAGAGTGTAAAAACTGTCTTCAAATAAATAAATAATGGTCCTCTGGAAAACAATAGACATTAACACCAAATATTTATAACTGGCATTTTTTAAGGAATAGATGGTTGCAGGTATCAAGGTGATAGAAGAGAAGAGCAAGAAGTGTATCGGAAGGAAGTTATTTGGTTTCTTTTTATCAGTCTTAGCAGAACAGATGTTGAGGGGATTCTAAAACTGAGTCTGTGGAATGTAACAGAGATTAGATATTGCCAGAGCTTAGCAGCAGAAAAGATGAATCAGGTATAGAAGGGTAAGTCAATGGATCGAGGAAGATTCGTTCATGAATTGTGAATACATGCAGAATACAGCACTGACGCGTGTTCTATCCATGCTTGGTTGGACAGAACTACTAACTACCAGTGATAGAGCCAGGAATTCTAGAAATATTTATTTGATCAAAGATTCAGGTAGTACACAACAGACTTCTCAAAGTGTAGAGCTGATTCAAATTGAATTAGCTGCCACTAGGCCTTTAGAAAACAGTCTGTCTTCACAAATCTTATTCTGAGTTACTAAAAGCAATATATTTCTTTGGAAACTTCCAGGGGAATGATGGATAGTAAATGTTGTATATATTTTTTAGGAAAAAAAATTCACAGTAAATGACCGAGATCTCAGATTTCTACTTTGGTGCGAGGCAACTGGACTGAAGTCAGAAATAACGAGGTGATTATAAATCATGGGGTCAAATGAGACCTGTAAAGAAAATTTATGCTTGCCCGGTTTTGCCACTTGATAATGAAATATAAGCAGAAATATGGTAGACATTTAAGTTCTTTTGTAGTTAAGTAATTGGTTAAAAATTACGGGTTTTTTTGTAAATATAATTGTCCCACTTAATGTTACATTTTTTGTTACGCTTACGTTGTTAGATCTATATCTTTTTGCATATAATGATCAAATTATCTTTTCAAGATTCCCATGAGTCTGGGAAAAAGCAACACTATTTTATCTTCAAGAGTCTGATATAGGGAGAGAAAGGGTCTTAAAAATAACAGAGAAAGTGACCATTTTTGTAAACTCTATTCCAGTATCTCAGGCCACAAGGTGTTCCTCTCCTTCACAGAAAGGTGATTGAAAGCACTTTATTGTAAAGACCTCTGTCTTTATTGTAGTAATTAAGTACTTATAAAAATATGATTCTCTAGCTGAAAGCTGGTAAAATACACCAGTGAAATAACCTGATGTAATATAGCTCAAACTGCAAATGTCGAAGATCAATTTCGGAATAAAAGATTTAATTAGCCAGCTTTTGCAATGAAGATGAAATTCCATGTTGGCGAGTTTGGAGCAATGTAAAGTAAAAAGAGTAATAGGAATTTTGGGGGGGGGGAAATATTGTGGCAAAACCCAGTTGCACGTAATTTCTTATGTCACTAGTATTTTCTCCTTCCTGTCCATCCATCAGCAATATTTTGGATTGCAATATTTTAAAACTCATTATTATAGAAGCTCTATCAGTGTATATAATTTTATGAGAACTGTGCTTGTTGCACAACATTTTCCAATCTAATCTCTTCATGTCTGTTTCTGTCTTCTAAAAAGATAAAGAATAGTGATGTCTGACAGTGTCACAAAAATAAGGAGTTGTAGCACGATGTCTGAGAAACAATAATTTTAAGTGTCCATTTTCAAAACAGGCCAAAATGTCAGCACTAAAGGACAACAAATATTCTTTTGCAATTACAGTCAATTATTTGGCTGTATTTACTCTTTATACAACGTATGAAAATGGCATAAAATTATAAAAAAGCTACCAAGTTAAAACTTTTCCACACATCTTTCATATTATGTAGAGCTCATTGGCATTAGATTTTGAAGGCAGAAGACTGCAAAACAAAGGGATTAATTATTTTACTAATACCAATATCTTTTAGGTCAGATAACAATCAGGGGAGTGGATAATCTTTGCTAATCCAAGACATAAATATCAATTCCATTTTGGAGTAAAACACAAACATCTCCCTGTGCATCCTATTTGTATATTTATTATTGTAACTCTCATATGTTTCAAACAGCTTCTTTCTGCTGTTGAATTTCAAGCACCAAACCAGGGAGACCGTTGGTATGATCCTTAAGAGCATTTCTACATTGCTATCTCCTTTCTTATGTCTTAGGGAGTTCGGCATACCCGGACTGTGTGTACAATACTGACAGCTGTATGACGTGAGACATAAGTGAATCATCAGATTCCTTTCTGGATGCTTACATTCATTCCTTCAGTTTTGGCTGTCAAACACAGTCTAGGGCAAATTCTGATGGTTTCCCTCAAACATGATCTCTACTGACTTTAGTGGACTTGAATCAGGGCTCCAGCATGTAGTATGTCATAGGAAAATCAAATTTCATCTCATGACACAAATTTTTCACCCATATTGAACTCATCTTACATGTATGCATGCCTTTTATCATTTCAAAATTACTTTGGTGAAGTAAAGGAGCTGGCGAAAATTGTTGTGATCATAGGCTTTGAGATTCTAAAAAGAAGAGGCAGAGGCTTCTATCCTAGCAGTCAAAGGCATATGCAGATCAAACAGCTACAAGTTTCTTTTTCTTTTCTTCTTCTTTCTTTTATTTTCTTATATTTTGGTAGTAATGGTAATTAGCTGTTGGAACAACTAGGAATTTTAAAGTCCAGATCAGCTGCCTTTCTAAAGTACTTTAGGTCATCCAGAAGTCAGGAACCCAGTACAAAAATTATCATGCTGTAGAGGAGCTTCTGGTGAATTTCAACTGCCTTTAAAAATGCTTTAAGAACAAGTTCTTTTTCCTCCTTCTGCCAGTCTTATTGACATATAAAAAATGTAGGAAATAGCTGAGCGTACCCATGAAATTCCCCACTGGGCCAAATCTCACCCTTGTTCTACGTATTCATGACTCTAACCTGGCAGGATTCACAGCTGCCCGGAACAACCGCAGCAGCATTAGCCTTTGCCAGACTGCAGAAATTTTGGCACACGTGCTCCAAAGGGAAATGCACACAGGAGATTTTGTAGGAGCAAAGGCTTTTATTTGTGTTTAAAACATTTGATGAACGTGATAGTAATACTGATACATGGTACACACATTGCAATTGTCTAAAAATAAGCTTGGAAATTCTGACAGACCTCTACTCCTCAGTTTCTAATAATTAAATGTTTATTTATAAAAATAGGTAAAACCTAGATTGCTTTACGGAGATAATAAATAAATTCTCCACTTTATGTGTTTGTGGATATTTCTAGTTAGCTCTTTTGAAGGTCTTCCCTGTCTTCACTAAGGACCATTAAACAGTTTAACCCCAGTTATTTCACAGGTATTAGAAAATGGTCACGTATCTGTATGAAAAATCTCTGCTCTAAGTCCTTTTGTGTTTCACACTGATCTTTGGGTTTGAAAACTTTTCATCACAACAAGAAGCCTCTTTTCAAAGAAGGATATAGGTGGCTTTCTTAACAATAATAACTGGACAACTAGAAAGACCAAGGATTATCGGAAACTGTTAGTACTCTAGTGGCTCAGGTAGGTGGGGAGATGTGTTGGGTTCAGTGTCTCATTTCCATGCAGTTTGGTAGATTGAAACAGAGTTTTCACTTAACTTCAGCTGTCAGTTACACAGATTTTGAGAGTGGTCAGAATAAAAAACTTAACTGTGTGGTTTTGTGACAACTGTTCTACCACAGGTTGGAACCCAATGGCTTTTTTTTCTTTTTTTAGTGAATGTGAAATCTCAGGACAACATTTGTGTAAGATAATTAGATGAAAAATATGACAGGACATGCAAGCATTAAGTAGTCTTTTCATGGATTAAACATTTTTGAAGATAATGGGAAATGACGTATAGAAGATTTTTAAAGATTTGAAATAAAATAATTTAATTAAACAGCTTTGATATAGTTCATTTGGACTTGACAACAACTTTTTTTCCTGACGTTGTAACCATAGAAAAAGTTCTGAAGGACTAAATGGGTTTTACTTGCACATAAGGATAGCAGAAATGACCACTACAGGCCTCCTTTCCTGATTAGATGGCCGGATTCCAATCCAGTAGGGAAGATTTGCATATTCTAGGGATTTGGCTGGGGTTGGTTTTGTGTGGCTATATCACACACTATTATTAGTCATTATTCTGGACTTGTTCTCACTGTATTTCCATGAGTTTTCTGTGGCCACATTTGCACAAACCATATTGAAAAAGATGTGTCACAAAAGGTATATTTCTATAATACCTGCTTGATTTACCTTGTGTTTGTAAAGAAACCCAGAGTATATGCTGAAAGGAAAGTTAAGACTGGAAGTTTGAATTTTGTGTTTCTAGCCCTCATGGCCATTTCCAAGAAGATTTTAATAAACCTATTTTTTAGGTAGATTATTGCAAGAAAAACATTGAACATTTAACTCTAAACATTGTACAAGATGAAGTACAGAGGTGTATTTAGAAGTACCAGATGCAAAGGTACATGGATACCTCTATGGCACCCTTCCTCCCTCTGCCCAGACTTTTGTGATTACCACTGTCAGTACAGTTACACAAACGCTCAGTGAATGATCTTAAGGCTGACAGGCACACTGATGTATATGCAGACTAATAATTAGCTGGTGCAGATACAAACTACTTCCTATTAGTGGTCTCTAACGGATGCAAACCACAACCTCATGTGTAAGGGTGGGTTTTGGCAGTTCTGACTGGAAGTCAGTAGGAGGTGATTTTAACATTTAAGGACTATGAATGGTCATTGGTGGGAAAAGGTAGAGAAACTTACATCATCTGCCTGGACTTGTGCAAGGCATTTGGCACTGTTCTGCAAGACATCCTTGTCGCTATAATAGAATGATATGAATTTGACAGATGGGCTGCTCAGTTGATATGGAATTGGCTGGAGGGTCACACTCACATTGTTGTGATCAACGAATGGCTTGATGTCCAAGAGGAGACCAGCTGAGTGCTCTTCCTCGGGGGTCTGTTTTGGGTCCAGTGTTGTTTAACATCTTTGTTGGTGACATGGACAGCGGCACTGAGTGCCCCCTCATCACGTTTGCCCATGACACTAAGCTGTGTAGTGTAGTCAACATGTTGGAGGGAAGGGAGGGCATCCAGAGCTACTTTGACGGGCTTGAGGACTGGTCTCTGCAAGCTGCATGAGGTTCAACAAGTCCAAGTGCAAGGTCCTGCATCTAGGTTGGGATAATCCCAAGGACAAATACATGCTGGGTGGGGAATGGATTGAGACCAGTCCTGAGGAGATTGTAAATAGATGAGAAGCTCATCACAAGCAGGTAATGTGTGAGTACAGCCCAGAAAACCAACAGTATAGTGGACTGTGTCAAAAAAGAGCGTCACCAGCAGATCAAGGAAGATGATTCTTCCTCTCTGCTCTCGTGAGACTTCTCACAGAACTGTTAGAGTGAGTCCAGAGGAGGGCCACAAGTGTGATAAAAGGGCTGGAACACCTCTCCTATGAAGACAGGCTGTTCATCCTGGAGAAAATAAGGCTCGTAGGGGGTCCTTATTGCAGCTTCCAAGACCTGAATGAGGCTACAGAAAAGCTGGAGAGGGAGTTTTTATGAGGAAATCCGACAAGGAGGATGGTTTCAAACTAAAAGACAGGTGATTTAGATTAGATTTTAGGAAGAAATTCTTCCCTGTGATAGTGCTGAGACACTGGAACAGGTTGCCAGGGAGACAGTGGATGCTCCACCCTTGAAAGTATTCGCGACCAGGTTGGATGGGGCTCTGGATAGTCTGGTTTGTTGAGGCATGTCCCTGCCCATGGCGGGGGGTGGGAACTAGATGAACTCAGGTTCTCTTCTAATCTAACCCATTCTATGATTCTGTGATTTTGGTATGAGCAGAATTCATCTTTACAGCTAGCTTGCCACATTAAACGACTACAGTAAACCTTTAGGTAGGCTACTAGATTGAATAGTGAGTATATAAGGTTTTCCAGCTTTAAGGAGCATTCTTAGGGTTACCTAAAGTATTGTCAGAATGGAGTTTCTGATACCTGACTCTGAAGTCTCTCTTTAAATGATGAGTAGTTCTCAACAAATATCATTAAACTAAATAAAAGCATACAAACCATCATCCCAGATTCAAAGATGCTGGTTGCTGTCTTCTGCCCTATTATTGCTTAGTTAAATTTAAATCAATATCTGTTATAAATATATTAAGTCAAGTGTAGAAACATCTGAATACAATTAATCAGTAATGTCTTCCAGTCTTTCACTATACTCTAAAATTTCTGCATTGGTTTTCAGATCTCACTAAAGGTAGCATAAGTAGGGTCTTCTTTACAAGATTTATGATCTGATTTTAATTTTGTGAGATACTTTTTTAACACTTTCAAAGTACTTTTATTTCCATGTACTTTGAACTTGGAGAAATTGTATGTGACATTTTAGATGTTGATTTTGCTACTGAACTTGTATGGGCACAAAGATCATAAATTTCCTGTGAATTAGTATACATGACAAAAAACCAATTGTATGTAGTTCCTTAAATGTCATTTTTTTTCAAACTGAGAACAGTGGGAAAGGTTTCTTTCTTCAGTGAAATTAAATATTTCAATAAATATCAATCACCCCATTATATTACCATTGAAAGTCAAGCTACTAAAGTAATCTTTCTTCTCAAATAGCAGGCTCTATTAACTCTGAAGAATCTTCAGTGAGTCTTATGAGTCTATATATAGTTACATGAAATAATTGTAAATGGGATCTGACTGTGTGCTCTTATATAAAGGTTACAAGATTTATCTACTGTATTGTTTAGTTAATGTTAAATAGTCTCTCTTCTTACGTGAGGAATGAGTTCACTCCAAAAGCCTCAGTTTAAAAGGCTTCAAAATACCTGCAAGCTGTAGGTTCAGGTTACACTGATAGTTTTCCGACTGAGTGCTGAAGTGGCAGCATTTTCCTGTTAAGCTCATGTACTCAGGTTGGAGTTGGATCTTGCATGTTTTTCTGTGAAAAGGAAGTTCAGTCAGGCAAAGCTCTTCACAATTTCAACCTCCTCTAATATATGTGTAAAGCGTAGTACGTGATCCCAAGGGACTCACAGCCTGTAGTGACACAACACATGCATCTTTGCAGAAGACTTGGTCAGCAAAAGACTGTATCACACTACAGTGCAGACACTGAAGGCTTTCATTTTTGCCTATGGAAAAGGTTAAGCATATGAACAGCACACCCCCGGCTTGCTGCATCTATTGAACTTGGTAGACAAAACCATCGTTACTTCTTTCCTTCTTTTTAAGAAAATGCTGTAGTTCAACCAGTAACTATTTTGCTTTACATAGGGTATGCCAGGAAATATTGGTTTTAGAGATGATTCTGGCTACCACTAGCCTTAGTATTTATGAATAAAGGTATTTGTAATGTCTGAGTAAGTAGCTACAATAAAGTTTCTTCAAAGTTTTCTGTAAAATGCTGTTTCATTTTAGGTGGACCTTAATTTTACTTCCTTAATTAGTTTCTTAAGTTCACTACACCTGTACTTACAATTTAAGAAATTAAGCAATTCTAAATACAACCAATTTTCATTGACTACGTCTAAGTCAATCAAACTTACCTGGATTGACATATTCCCCATGCAAAGAAAACACTGTTTCCAGAGTTATCTATTTCTTAGAAATACTATCAATTTGAGCCAATCGTTTCTAAGCTGTATTTTGCTTTACATCATAGATACTCGCCTTTTATTTCTGTCAAGAATTGCTGCCATGAGCACTTTGTTGAAGGAAAAGGATAGGCAAGCAAACTGATGGTATAAAATCCATAAAAATAGATATATGTTAATTTTGAAGCAAGTTTTTAAGGAAAACATTAAGATGGATACAAAATATATGTATTAGATTTTATTTAATTTTGTTTTAGATTTGAAGTGAGTTGATTTAGAAAATAATAAGACAATTTTGTTTTCATCTCTAGCTGCCCCCAGGCAATGCATTGAATTACACTTCGATGAAAAATATTCCATAGAGCCTTCCTGGGAGTGTAAATTTGATCATATTGAAGTACGAGACGGACCTTTTGGCTTTTCCCCAATCATTGGACGTTTCTGTGGACAGCAGAATCCACCTATGATAAAATCCAGTGGCAGATTCCTATGGATTAAATTTTTTGCTGACGGTGAGCTGGAATCTATTGGGTTTTCTGCTCGGTATAATTTTACACCTGGTGAGTAAAAATCATCACACTTTTTGATAAAAAAGTTATTGCACTAACTGGGTTAATGATGTATAATTGTGCTTTTGGATTGTGCCTTTAACTGGGACTGTGTTTATTATCAAGGAAAGTATTGACAGCCAGAGGAATTATAGGAGGATTCTGTATCTTTTGCATAAGTAAGGCTTACTCAAGGAAAAGTAGCTCAAAACAATTTTGTCCAAGATGCATATGTGCAGCTTCCACAGTTTTTAAAATAATTGTTTTCAATTGAATTATATTATAGAGAATAATTCAAAATGTTCCATGGGAAACTGTGTGTTTTATACTTGTTACACTGCACAACTTTTCTTATAAATCATCAGTGATAAAGTATTCTAAAAAGAAATGTAATTATCTCAGAAAATTCTATCATGACTTTTCCATTTCACCCAACAACTGAGAAGTGACATAACTCTCCCTTTCCAATAAAGCAAACTGTTAAGAGTATTGCAAGACGAAGTATGAGATCCAAATAGTAAAATATATTAAATGGTTTAAAAAAATTGTAAATTTTAATTGTAATTGTAGGTCTATTCTTTGCCACTTTTTAGATTTAATTCATTAAAGTAAATCAAAATTCATAGTCACACTTTCCATTAATTCCCCTCTTCTCTCCTCTTATTAGCAAAAGATTGATGAATTTAAATGTCATTTTTGGCTGTAGCTACATTATACTGCACTGCACTGCCTTAGCTGATGTAGTTCTGTACCTTCTTAACCATTGAATGATGAGTCATACCTTAATATAGCTCGCTCGAAAGCACTGTAATTATTATGTAATTTTGCCAATTATGTCACTATTGTTTCAGCAGAATGGTTGTGTTAGGTGGGATGGTATTCTATAGAATATCTGCTAAAATTAACAGGCCTCAAGTTCTCCTTGCTTAATTATTCCAGTAACATCCTAGAAGATAGCAGACTACTTGAATGTTCCTCTCTGCAGTTTTCTCTCCTTAATGCAAGGAAAATAGCTATGAAATTACCCAGCACAGTTCAATTTTCTTTTAAGTCAAAGATACTGTCTTTCAGAGGATAAATACATTTGGAAGGTTCAAACCAGCAACAGAACGTGCATTTCTGTAGCAATACGGTGTGAAAGGCAGATATGTGTATTTATTACAAATGCTAGGTCAATGGACACAATTTTAACAAATCCACATGCTCCTGTTTATGAGATGTGAGTTAAATTCCATGATCTTTCGAGGTCCCATTCAATCCCTATGTTCTGTGATTTCACTTCCCTAGGAGTTCTGTGGTTTAGACTTCATGTCTTTCAAAGGGTTACGTAATATGGTTGAAATGATGTTCACAGCAGAATTATTCTGTCTGAAAAACTTGAGTGAAAAACAATTTCATAGACCATAATCATTTGTTCTTTTTCTAATAATGCAAGGTGGATTTCTATTGAGAGATCAATGCTAGTAAACTGCTATAGCAGCATAAATTATTCCAGACGTCAGAGAGAATGGCTATATATTTTTCTTTCTTTTTCTTTTTTCATTAATTTTTTTCTCTTTAAAGTTCAGTAGGAAGCTCACAAGTGATAGAAGGTATCTTGGAATATTGACCAAAGTGAGAATACGAATAATCAAGCAAGTGCAAACCAGCACGCCTGCCTCCTTGATCACCAGTAACTGGAAACAGTTCTCATTACACGTAATTATTTGATAGTTCCTTTATCATGTAGGTGTGGATAAGGCTTGACATTTTGAGATCTGTTGTCCACTTGAGCACACTGGGAGTGGTAACTAACAACTCACCAAAAAGATTGAATGGCTTTCAACAGTGCATAGAAGAGTAGCATGGAAAGAAATTGCCTCCAAAAATTATCACCTACACACCCAGACTCATCTTGAGTCATGACAACTTTTGACAATAAATTATGATCAAAGGGGATATTGACAAAACTCTCAACTGAGCCCTCTTTAAAGAGTAGTAAGAAAATAATGCAAAGACTCATTAGGAAACTATTGACATCTAGAGCTGCGGAACACTAAGGGGATCCATCTCTCTGGGCACAAGCCGCCTGCATAGGCTGTTCTCTCCATCCCAGTGAAAGAAGCAACTAGACTGTTCCTCTAGTACCAGTAGTCTCTGATGTTCCCCACCTGTATGGTTCCCATCCACCCCTGTAATGTCCTTCAGCTGCCTCTTCATGGAAGCTGTGGTTTGTGGATAAATACAAGAAATGCAGCACGGAGTGTATGGGTGAAATGTGATATTGAAAGTGTGGGTGTGTGTCAAGACTTAAAAAAAATAAGTAAGTAAATTTGACTAAATTGAAGATGCAACCATTTATTATTGTTTGAATGGTACCTGGAGAAGCAGGGAAATAAATTATTTGCTAAGTCTCCAGGGTGCACAGAAACAGCTAAGTAGATGAAGTTGAGAAAAAAAGATCAACTTAAAGTATCAGGAAAAATGTTCAAATGAACATTTATTAGTCTGTGCAAATGGAAAGAGCCCTGTCACCTGGGACATTTTAAAACTAGTGTGGACCAAGTCCTGAGAAACAGACATTATGTTGAATATTCTTAAGGAATAGACTAATAGTTTGCAATACTAGAACTTCTATTTTAATCATAGAATCATAGAATCATAGAATCATTACGGATCGGAAGGGACCTCGAAAGATCATCTAGTCCAATCCGCCTGCAACAGCAGGATCACCTAAACCAAGTCACACAGGAACTTATTCAGTCGGGTCTTGAACATCTCCAGAGAAGGAGACTCCACAACCCCCCTGGGCAGCCTGTTCCAGTGCTCTGTCACCCTCACCGTGAAGAAGTTCCTTCTCAGGTTGATGTGGAACCTCCTATGTTCCAGCTTACAACCATTGCCCCTTGTCCTATCACTACATGACACCGAGAACAGCCCAGTGCCATCATCCTGACACCCACCCTTCAAATATTTGTAGACATTAATGAGGTCACCCCTCAGTCTCCTCTTCTCCAAGCTAAAGAGACCCAGCTCCCTCAACCTCTCCTCATAAGGGAGGTGTTCCACCTCTCTTATCATCTTTGTTGCCCTACCCTGAACTCTCTCCAGCAGCTCCACATCCCTCTTGTACTGAGGAGCCCAGAACTGGACACAATACTCCAGGTGTGGTCTCACCAGGGCAATTGAAACTGTCGGGACTGCCATCCACCAATGCAAAACCCTAGGTGAGGTTTGACAGTCTCTCAACAGGCTGGAGTTTCAGATGTCTTGGAACAAATATAATTCTCTTGCCAGAAATTCAGTTCTATTTAAATAGATTTTTTTTTCAGAGCGCTTTTCAGCACTCTAAAAGGTGAGACCTAGCAGAAGAAACAACTTTAATGACAAATCCAGAACTACAAACAAAATCACCAAAACCACACCCAGTAAAGTGGTAAAGCTACTGAAAACATTCCTGGTTTAAAGAATAATTTAGGCTTTCACAGTATCACAGAACATTAGGGATTGGAAAGCACCTCAAAAGATCATCTAGTTCAATCCCCCTGCCACATCAGAATCACCTAGACCAAGATGCACAAGAACATATCCAGGTGGGGTTTGAACATCTCCAGAGAAGGAGACTCCACAACCCCCCAAGCAGCCCATTCCAGTGCTCTGTCACCTTCACTGTGAAGAAGTTCCTTCTGATATTTGTGTGGAATACCACATGTTCCAGCTTACACCAATTGCCCCTTGTCCTATCACTGGATAACATTGAGAAGAGCCTGGCTCCATCCTCCTGACACCCATCTTTCCCATATTTATAAGCATTAATGAGGGAGGTCGTGGAGTCTCCTTCTGTGGGGACTTTCAAGGCCCGCCCAGATGCGTTCCTCTGTGATCTGTGTTAGATAGTTTTGTCCTGCTCCGGCAGGGGGGTTGGACTCGATGATCTCTTGGGTCCCTTCCAACCCCTAACATCCTATGATCCTATGATCCCTCAGTCTCCTCCAAGCTGAAGAGACCCAGCTCCCTCAGCCTTTCATCATGAGGGAGATGTTCAACTCCTTTCATCAACTTCATGGCTCTGCACTGGACTGTCTCCAGCAGTTATGGGCCCTTTAATTTATGAATGATAGGGTTAAACAAGATACAGTTGAATGAGACTGTGTGTATGGACTGAGCATTTAAAATGTCAAAACTTTAGGTTAAGAGAGAGAAGTTGCATTTTTCTTTTCTAATACATACCAGCCACAATCAGCTACAAGTTGGAGGCAAATTGTCAGTGTTTTTATATACAGAAGGGTTTATTAGCAAAACGACATATTTTCTCCTTATATACTGTTTTAATTTTTTTAAAATTGTTAAATGATTAATAACTGTGATCACTTTTAAATGGATCTATACGAACCCATGAAACCTTCATAAGTTTATGCAAATTATTGTTGGTTTTTTGAAAACCTCATGTATAAAACAAGAAACATATCAGACTACAATATTTTTGGGTTGCTCAGGCTCATTTTGAAGGCAAATATGATTGGCTACACACAGGAAAAATCCTGTGAAAACACTTTCTTGTTCTTGTTTTGTCATTCTTTGGGCCACTGAAAGGCCTGCTCCTGAAATTTCATTTTTTCTCTCTGGGTCCTTTGCCTCACCTTGCTACCCTCTTTTTCTCCTGGACAGTTATGTCTCAAGAGCATTTTCCAAAATGGTGTTTTGTGTAGAAAAAATCAGGTATTAGGTCAGGGGGACTTATGCACGACAAGCGTTCTTAAAATGGGTCAATTTTTTAGTGGATTTAGACAGAGGGAGGATGTGTTTATTTAAGCTTTCTTACTCAGCTAGAATAATCAGATTTCTGCTTATCTTGGTCCCTGATTTTGCAGGACAGTGGCTTAAGATAGCACATTACTTTCAGTTCCGTCACTTGGTAGAAGACATCTGTGATTTTATTTAGCCTCATTAATAGAAAGGTCAGTCAGTAATGTTTTCTGTTCAACTGCGTGATAATGGCAAAAGGAAAAAAAAAAAGAACTTTACATTACTATGTCCTGAAAAGTGGAGTGTAAAGCATGGTTTAATCAGAATAACAGTGCTTTTACATCCCCGCTGCTGTGGTACAAGTAGCTGCACAATGTCAGACTAATAGAATAACCACGTTATCTGTCCTGAGATGGGGCAGGAGGAAGAAAGAAAAACCAAACAAATTCTTTCTGATTGAGGAATTTCTATATTTAGGACTGGTAAAAAAATTAATGTGAATTCAGTAGTATCAGTCATTTAGATAATCAACTTAGATAAGATATTGTCAAATAGTTTTGCCATCTTCCAATAGCTGTGTCCTGTGTTTAAAGAATGGTCACTTCCCAGGCATCTGGGACACCCAAGTACTTGTGCAAGTTTGCTCACTTGGTTTTATTGATTTGCTTTTTTATTTTCTTGTTCTTCTGATACTGGTCTGATTACTTCTAAGCTAGCATCAGCAATTACTAACAACTTTTAAAATAATTGCAATCCATTTACACTTTTAGAGAAACAATAAATAGTCCCAGAGCCATACAAATATGAACGTTAACATTTTTCCTTTTGAATCAGAGTTAGTTTGCAATTATCAGAAATTAATCACCGTAACTCTTAATTTAAACTTTAGTGCCAGAACCTTTGATTTAAAAAAAAAAAAAACAGTTTGTTTTATTTATGGATATTTTTTAGTCCTTAGCACTTCAAATTGTTAGAATTAACTTCTTTGAGTTGTGGAACTTTAGTGTGTTCATAGAAGTGTGCAACTGTCAGGCACTTCTTTGCTGTTTGCAGTATATTAGGACATCTGTGAATGAGAAAGAATTTCACAGAAACATCTAGGATAATGCATTTGCCTGTTACATTGGAAATCATAATCAACTACATAAATATTGTATCTTCAAGGAAACTGATTTGTCTTTTACTGTATTATAGATGCCATTAATTTATGGGGCTTACAGGATTAGACCCAGCTGATTTCAGTACCATAAACATGAGAATGCAATGGGATATGTTTATTTTAAATTTAAAGTGAAAAATAATTCCTTATGCAGAGCAAGTGTCTAAAAGTTCTTACAAGATTCTCAGGTCCAATATTGACTTTTGTAAGCAAGCATCTTTCTTCCTGAAATACCCTAAAGGCAACTACACAACTTCCTGCTTTAGAAATCCCTGCGTGCTGGGAGTAGCATATTACCAATGGGAAGAATTTGAATACCTTCCTACCCTTTTGAGCTTTGCTGTAAGAAGATGAGCAATAGAAATATTAGATACAGTTTAAAGTATTCTGATGTTGGAAGGAAGGAAAAACCCAAGAGCTGCATTAACTGGGGTAATAGAGTTACATTTGTATTGACTGTCTATGAATATTGGAGTGAAGACAATTTTCTCTCACACTGGGGCTGCAAGCAGCAAGATTCCAACTAATGTCATAAATGTTCAAATTTGTAATTCCCCAATTGATAGACTGTAAAAGACTTACAGGGTTAATATAATTTGAGTATTTTAGCTATTGTTATGGAAGATGAGTTCTAGTCTCTATATTATTTGGATTTTCTTCTGATTTCTTCCCTACGATTATTCATAGCCAGCCTACATCTTTGCCTTCTTACACCAACTGTACTTATTAGCTTTGAAACTTCTTTTCTCACTGGGACTATGTGCCACTTCTCATGAGTTTAGAAATGGCAGTCATCTCTTTCTCTAAGATGTCACGTTCCTTGTTTGCACAAGACAAATCCTTGTACTCTCTTAAAATCATAGACTCTTAGTTTGGTTGCCATTAATAGCAGCCCTCCTCTCTCCAAGAATTATTTCTCTGTAATCTATTCCACAACAAAATGAACACAGATTTTTAGAGGGGAATATTGTACTGAAGTACAAGGATAGATAATCCTTTCTTACCTTCAGAGGAAAAACCTTTCTTGATATACAGGTGATCTCACCAATAAAGGTGATTACGGTGTTGCATTGCTTATTATGTACAAAGAAACTACATTTTTCTGATAAAAACTGTCTTTCTGTAAGCACTGGTAGGAATCTTTAGAAAGCTTAGACGAGGATTAAAAATAATTCAACATCTTTAGATTAAGCAGCATTTTTACACCACTACTGTCATCATCCTCAAAATCATAGAATCGTAGAATTGTTAGGGATTGGAAGGGACGTCGAAAGGTCATCTAGTCCAATCCCCCTGCAACAGCAGGATCACCTAGACCAAAGCACACAGAAACACATCCAGGTAGGTCTTAAACATCTCCAGTGGAGAAGACTCCACAACCCCTCTGGGCAGCCTGTTCCAGTGCCCTGTCACCCTCACTGGGTTCCTTCTCATAACTGTGAGGAACCTCCTATGTTCCAGCTTACAACCATTGCCCCTCATCCTATCACTAGATGACACTGAGAAGAGCCTGGCTCCATCGTCCTGACACCCACCCTTCAAATATTTATAGACATTAATGAGGTCATTACTTAGAACAGTTAAAACTAAATCTCAGAGGCAGGAAAGGATTTTCATTAAATATGGTCCTTTTACTATGCTTTGTCCCCTGGGGATACACTTTAGGCTTTATGCAAATACTATGCTGAGTTAGCTTAACCTTATGTCTGTTATAGCATTATTACCTTTTTCTTTAAACACTTGCAAAAATGTACAAATAACCCATGAGCCCTGGACATTTATTTTGCCTATTAATTCTTGATTTCTGTAATGTTTGCAAAGCATTGAGAAATGGAAGAGCAGGGAAGATAATACGGAACTTGTACTGAACAGAAAGCTTAGGTAGTCATCTTCCACACGTATTTGGAAACAATGTGAATCTTCACTACTAACAGACAATCTCAGAATGGCACCTCCAAAACCTTCTGTTAAATACCTTACTTGGTAGTTTTCATCCAATCAATTTTACACCTATTTCTTCAGAGAAAAAAAATTGACAAACTTTGGGCCTCGTATATAATGAGTAAGGAGTTTCTTTAATACTCTTCAGAGTGTTCCAGATCAGCTGACTTCCTTACCTGGCAGATTTTTCTAATAGCTCTTCTGGCTGATGATGTTGTGGCCTTCCCCTGGCAACACTCTGGTCTGCCGTAGTTTCTCTTACTGACCTTGGCGATATGGACGTCTGCAGAGATTCTGCTGACATTGAAGCAATTCTTTTTCTTCACTTCTCCGTTCCTGAAGGTGTTGAATTTTTATCTTTATGCATTGTATCTACAGGTTTCCCAGGGGTTATGGGCACAGCAAATAAATCTTGACAATCACCTCAGTACTGCTGTCTAATCAGTGTGACTGTGGCCCTTCTGTTAGATGGGGAACCTGTTTTTCATTCTAGTGACAGAGTTGAAGTGGTCTGATTTTTTTTAAGCTGTCTGTTTTTTAGTGGTTTCAGTACAGAAAACTGCTTATATGTTAGCAACTCCACGTTTGACATGCAACCTCATGTTTTTATTACCTTTTTTCCAATCATCCATATTTGTTAATTTGGTATTTGTCATCAAATTTGTCATCAGTTTGTGTAACTGTGGTTGATGTTTTTCCTATTATCATCTGTTTAATGAAATATTTCCCAATATTTACAGAGTAAGTAAGGATCGTTATAGAGACATTTAGCTTTACTTAACAGATTTTGTGTTCTTAGAATGGTGCTTCTACCTAATTCTCCTTAAAATTGCCTCTAACAAAGGCACACAAGCCTTTGTTATAAAACTAAGTAGAAAGCTTTAGAAAGTTCCCTACCTTCTGTAGCTAACAAAAAGGTTTCTTGCCCAATAATCAGTAGCTCTGATTCTGCACACTGTTTTCTTTGGATAAAACAGTCATGTTTCTATTCCTAAAATGCAATGTTTTTGCAGTGTGCAATGGTTAGCAAATGAGGGTGTTGAATTAAAAATATATACCCTCTCTCAGGCTTTGTTATGTCTGCTCATCAACTGTCAAGCATTGCTTATTTTCTGAGGGCAGTACCTGTATTTTTCTAAAGAGGTCAATCCAGACAGTCTCCTCTGCTTCCCAAGATGAATAATTATTGATTATTTTTTTTTGTAATTTTATAGTTCTAGCAGGTGTATGTTGTCACCTTAGTTATAGCTTCTGTGATATCAATGGCTATGACCAATGTTGATTTGTTTATCGTGTTTAAGAAATGCAGACTACTCAATTACTTCATCTCAGACATCACAGTTGATCTTTGGTGCTGAGGTCAGAAAAGTAAAGATTATGTTTCCTTAACCTTTGAAAGAAATTTTGTCCTAACTGTTTTCAAACTATATTTGTAGCTGGCCCATTAAAGTATCACTGTATATTTTTTTCTTAGAAGAGAGCTTTGAGATCATTCCGTTGAATCAATAATCTAGCACTGTCAAGTTACCGCTAAACCGTGTCCCTCAGCACCACATCTATGTCTTTTAAATACCTCTGGGAATAGTGACTCCACCACTTCACTGGGCAGCTGGTACAAAGATTTACAACCCCTACTGTAAAGAAAATGTCCTAATATCCAACCTAAATCTCCCCCGTCACAACCTGAGGCCATTTCTTCTTGTCCTGTTTCTTGTTACTTGAGAGAACAGACTGACCCCCACCTCACTACAACCTTCTTTCAGACAATTGTAGAGCATCTATCTCTTTGATCTGTCTTCCCTTTCTCTGTCATTATGTGGTATCAAAGAGTCTGCTGGTGGTGCTCATGGTGTGGAGATACAGACTACTACACACAGAGATAGACACAGAGGTAAATGCTATCACGTATCATCTCTTCCATGTGATGAAATTTCCATTTGGGAAAACCAATGATTAATTTTTGCCCAATTCATATTCAATTGATAGATATTTTCAATTTGCACAAGTTTTTTTCACTGTGGCAAATATAAATGCTAGGTATCTTTAAGTTTTTTCCTCTGAAAAAACCTTTTCGTTTCAATAAAGCCCTTGGGCCAAATAAGAATAACAGCTACTATGATTTAACACTGTAATCCATCAAAAATCTCTGAAATTACTTTCTGATATGTCTAAGGATAATTCCAGAGAGCAGTTGCTTAAGCTTACTATACTCAAATGCTGCACTGTCAAGCCACTAAATCTAGTCCAAATTTAGCAAGGTACTTCAAGAATCTACATTTAAGCACATGCCTAAATCTGGGCACTCTCTAAGGCTGTGGCCTTATTTAAAGGTAACTACATTTAAGTACTGGTCTTTAATTTTTTTACAGCTATTGAACTAAGTCAAAATAAAATCTTTGTCCATTTTGAAGACCAGAACTACTATTTCTTTGTTTCTTCTTTCTAAAAATTAGGTTACTTGTTTATCTATTTGACTACTACCACACTAATACAACCTTAAGTAGCCTCAACTTATTCATTAACTCTCAGTTTTCGCTTGTTTTCACGTTCTGTTACAAAACATCAAGAGTTAGAACACCACAATCATTGATTTGCCTGCCTTCGTTTGCTATTCCTCCTCTAGATAAACTTGTCCCTAAAAGAAAATCACCTTGGAATCATCTGAAATGAAATAGTCTTCTGTACGTAAAAATTTTCTTCAATCATACTTAGAACAGATTTCATTCCGAGAAGTGTTTAGGACAGCTAAATTTGTCAATCAGGTCTGCAAATGGTAACACAAAATGACAAACAAAGTTCTGCAGTCATCTGCAACCACTGGTTCCACAACTGGGATTTTGTGTTTCAAACATAATGTTTCTAACCAATTTGTATTCTATTCCCACTACTTACATTTGTGGTTTTGTACCCACGGCCAAACAGGTCTTCTAAAATAAAATTGGAGCAGAATTTAAGGAATTGTTTTTGAAAATGACAATTATTGACTGATAGAAAAAGCAGCCTGTAATTTCTGTGTTCTTTTCTCTAACACAGAAAGATAAGCTCCCAGATAAAATTTCCACAAACAAGAGATTCCTAGGGAAAGCACAGATGATCTTCACTGTCTTGCTCTGTGTGCAAAATCTCATTACCTCACTCTAGCTGATTTTAGAACTGAGTACAAGTTGAGGCTGAAAAGCAGTTGCCTTTATCACATGCCTTTGCAATAACGAAGAAACTCAGATCTCTTGAGCCTGAGCTAGCTCAGCTGCAGATCTTCTGAAGAATGGTGTCTGTCTTCCATGCAGCATGTTGTAGGCATCTCTCACGGTCACTACTTTATTTACCCTTTACTCAATCATTTATTCAGCAATCTGTAGGTATTTAAAGGAGCCTATACTCTTTCTTATTCTTTTTCTTCATGGACTGTCACTTGTTGTCATTCAATTACCTTTTTTGTATTTGTATTGTCTGCCTTTTCTTTAACCTTTGCCTAAAAATACTCTCACAACCCAAACCTTGACTGTTTGCTAGAAATTTCATTCAATTAATAAAAATGTGCCATTTCATTGCCATAAGGAAATACTTAAAACTCCTTTTAAAACTTGTATTTCTAATTATTGAATGAAAGCTCTGGGATTCCTTAATCCCTTTTTGTCTTCCTAAAGTTTAAAAAAGTTTTTTCCCCAGGTTGTTTTGCTCCATTTGAGAGTTTATTTAAATAGTATAATCTGATACACAAATGTATTATTCAGAACACAAAATATTTTGGCTAAACAGACCAAATTCTTCTCTGCTTTAAGAATGAAACTTCTACTTATGCTAATGAAGTCTGGTAGGTTGGGTTTAGTCCTCTATTCTGACCTGACATTGTATGTTCAGACTGCTTTGCAGTCATACACATATATAGTCCAACTGAGAACCTTTCATTAAAAGGATGCTAATTATTCATAATCAAATCAGGTAACATTACTGTTAGCAAAATCACTTCTGCCCTCAGAGAGCAATTCTCAAGACAGTCATTTTCTGTTTCTTGTTAAAAATGCATGACATAATAAATACCACAAACATTCAAGCGCACAAATATCTTTTGAGATTGAGAGATCCAGTGCCCTCCTCAAATGATCCTTCCTCTGAAGACTCCTCTCAATTATGTAAAATGCACATTGTTTATATGGTCACAGCCTAGTCTGCAATTCACTGCGTAAACGAGCGTCTGGTAGTAGTGTTTCCTCAAATAGATTTGTAGAGGCGAAGTGAACTTCAGGGAAAAAAAATGTTGTGATCTGTGCTTCGTAATGTAAAATGGACTTCCAATTATAATTTTTTCTTAATGTTTAGGTTGATGAGATTGACCAAATCATTGAGAAGGCCGTTGAAAGGACTGAATTAATGGCAACACTGTGAGAACAAACAAATGCTTTTGGTTAACATTTTTAAAATGTCACTTCAGAGATCACAATGCATTACAGATACAGAAAGTTTATTTGAATACTTCAGTGCCAAAAGGCTACATCCAACAATCTGTGTTAGGAAAGACTGCTTGAGATCATGAGTATGGTGATGAAAGCAGAGTTGCCAAATAGTTTCTGAGTGTTCAGATTGAAATAGACTGACGTCTGTGGCACATCCATCATTAAAAATTTGTACTAGCAAGACAGAAGCAGGCAGCGTGAAACATGTTATTCTAGTCACATCTCAGTCCCCTAGATGACACTGGGAAGCCAGAAGATGTTGTGTAACAGGACTTATAAACATCATTTGCCAGATGTTATCTGATAGTCAAAGCTCAAGAGACAATTTTATCAAATCTGCTGGTTTCAGTATGTGGGTTAATAAAAGATTGTATGACACCACTTGTCTTTTCCCCTTTCTTTTATTTCCTGTAGCTCATTTGTCAGCTCTTTGTGAAAATTAATACTAAGATAATGCAAAAGAGTATTTCTAAAGATTTTTTTTTTTCTTTAACACTGATTTCATTAAGTGAATTAGAGAGTTGGCAATTAACTGCTACCAACTACCAAGTCCATCTGAAACTACACAAAATAAGTGTATTCTGTTTTGATTTTTTAATAAAATGCATACTGGATTAGTAGTTAAAGATCAGATTAGGGTAGTTTGAGTCTCTAATTTTATATGTTCCTCCTATAGGAATGAGTTGCAGCACCAGTACTGTTGTTTGTATTCCAGAATACTGCATATCAGTGATAGTTCTACGTATATAGAGAACAATGATTTTGCAATTAAATGCTTTCTTTACACTTGACTCTTTTTTTTTGTCACTAGAGCTTTAAATAACTCTTTCAGATCAAGTTAGGAAAAATCCCGCTGTTTGGCAGTCAAAAACTTGATCTGGTCAAACAAAATTTAATTATTGCCTGTTTGTTGGATAAGCAGCTGACCCATACTTAAAAATCCCAAGTGCTGTGGCTGACCATCATGTCTGACCTGCTGCTGCTGCAACTAAAAAGCCGGTATCCAGGGTTAAACTATCACCCAATAGTTGATCTATCACTCAATGACCCCTATTTAGCTGAAAAAGGGATCAGGATAAGAAAAGTAGATCCATGGGCTGAAACAAAAATGAGTTTCATGAAACAGATAAACTAATATGAATATAAAGTGTTTGAAGTTTTATCAGCCCACTTAATGTATATATAAGGGTCTTTGAGAATTGGTTGGTAAACACAGATCACGTGGCATAAACGGTACTCAAAGAGAACCAAGGATCCATTAAAAGGATCTTGCTTTTTAAAGGAAAACTTCAATAGGTTGGTGACAATAACCTTTGATTTAACATCATCCTGTTAGTTTTTTCCTGCGGGCATGTAGCAAAACATGTCTCACTGTTACAGATGGGCAGCAATTTGTTAATATTGGAGCTGTGTCTGGTGTGAATTACTTTTAGCTTAGCCAAATAATCTAGTAAAGCATCCAGTAAGGCTTTCCTCATCAAAATAAAAAAAGTCTTAGGTGATCCCGTGTCCTTTTTCTAACAGATTCTGTCTATGCTGGGTCAGTATCAGCAATTCATCATGTTTTGGACTGTCCTCTGGCTCTTTTAATTGCATGAAATTGGAGAAAAAGTATCTATTTGAACAAAATAGGATGTCATTGTATCCAACATGAAGCACATGAAGTGTAAGGCAAAAAAAAAAAACTAGCTGTAAAACCTTACTTAACCAAAAATCTATCAAAACGTTTTTCTCTCATAATCCCAGGAGAAGCTGACTTTTATACTACTGGAAAGAGTAGAATGATTATTGCTCCCTCCCCATATATTATTTATATCCTTTAAATATAGCCTTAGATATCTGTTGCATTTTGAACATTACCAAAATTTTCAGATGAACACACTTGTGCTTTCACGAAGAAAAATGTGCATTTTGCTGTAAGACAATCCTCCCAGTGACCTGTCCTGAGACCGGTGGGCACTAAGTGACACTATAAAGAGGGCTTATGACCAAGCCCTGGTCCTTTCATTTCTGGGGGCTTTGCCCCAGCACATCAGCATGGGGCTCCATCTTTCCCCTCCGCCCCTACTTCTGTGTTGAGGAGGAGACAGGGCAGAGGAGATGCAGCAGCTTGCTGTAACCCCACTGCCCTCCCAGAGATGGGATGGATAGCGGCTGCCATCCACCTTGGGCCCCAGTTCTGTCTTGGGTAGGCAGCCTGAGAAAGCAGACCCCAGCCTGGTCCCAGCTTCAACCCCGCCCAGCCTGGTCCTGCTCTGATCCGACCCAAGCTGGCACCATGAACCAGAGAAGCAAGAATTTAGTGCCAATATCCTCTCTCACGGGGCAACCATCCAATGACACATGGTGGGCTGAAGAATAGTCCCCTTTCCCCTGTAGCTGAGGCAAGAGGAGAGGGAGAGAGACAGGAGGGGAATGGACTCTCTCAGCCATGTTTGCAGCGTTGAGGAGGCCCCTACTGATGCTGGCCATGCAGTCACTTGCCATCTTGAGCTCCACACGTGGCCAGGGCCTTGCAGCTGGTTGCCACAACCTTTGAGGCATTGTTCAGCAGGAAGAGATACTGTCTGTCATTTCTGCCACTGAGAAAAGCTGGGGATGCTCAAGTATTGGGGAGAGAAAGGAGAATTCCTTTGTGCTTAGCTGAACTGTCTGTTCTGAAGGAAGCAGAAGGACTTGAGTATCTTTAGACCTTGGGCAACAAAGGAGACTGTTTTCTTTTTGAAGACATGTCTTCTGTATCGAGGGATGCAGTTTCATATTCTGATGAATCAGGCCTGTCTGATCAGGGTTTTGCTGGAGAAACTACGCTGAAGAATTCACCAGCCAGGAATGGCCGAGGGTCTGATGTCTGCAGAGTAGATTGTGCAACTTCTGAGGGACCTGGAGGGTCTTTCTGAACAAATACAAGACAGGGTGGTTGTACCCCTCTCTGCTTGACTGATATGCTTTCTTTAGGTCTCTAATGTAAAAAAAAAAAACAACTCAAGAACCAATACAGGAGTAATCTCCCACTGTATTTTTCTCAGAATATGTGATGACATTTGTGATGGAGTTTCTGATTTGTGTGGACTAACTTGCTTAACTTTTTCTTTCTTCTTTCTGTATATAGTTATAGATTTAATAAACCTTTTTTTCATTTTCCCTAAACTATCCATTGTCTGGCAAATTCTATCTGAGATCACACTGAGACCTAACTGCTTTTTTTTTCTTTTCTAATTGTGGTCTTGAACCTACCACAATCTCTAAATTATTTTTTTATATGTATAATAGAATGTAAAATTCGGAAGTTTTTGGATGACCTAAGTAAGATTTCAAAGTTTAACAGAATCACCTTCTTACAACTTGACTGCACTAAAACTTGTCTTCAGAGAAAACTGCTACCTCATCCTGTTAAAAAGATGAAGAAACAACAGAAAGCACAATAATATCTCCAAGGAAGCTCCACAGGCTACACTGTAGCTAAAGCTGGGTGAAAATTTATCTTTTAATTTTGTACAGAGATGTTGGCATATTTGGGAAAACATTTTGGATCCTGAACCCAATACTCCCTGTGCAAAAAAAAAAAAAAAGGCAGAAAATCTCGTAAAAGTACCAGAACAAGGAGGAAGGAAAGCTCTGGTGGCACTAAAGGCTATACTGCTATGGAACATAAGATGACCTAGAAGACTTATTTTTTCAATAATTCTTTCTGAGACTTGGTGTTGATATATGTTTCTCAACAACCCTTTGAGCTGTGTGGATTTTAGAGTTCCTCTTGTTCACTTGTCTGTGGTGGAAATATAAATACAATTAGAGTTTATCATTTAATTTAATTAATTAATTTCACTCTCTCCTTGATATGTTCCAGGTTTTTTTTTTATTTTTCCTTTAGATAGGAGCATTCAAACCCCAGTGGGGATAAAAAAAAGAGATAGTGAATCTGTTGTTTTGAATCATTTGACTTTGGGGAAATACCTGTTGGAGAGCAGTGTAGGAGAAAAGGGATCTGGGGCTCCTAGTGGACAGCAGGATGACCATGAGCTAGCAGTGTGCTCTTGTGGCCAAGAAGGCCAACAGCACCCTGGGGTGGATCAGAAGTGGGGTCGTGAGCAGATCAAGAGAGGTTCTTCTCCCCCTCTACTCTGCCCTGGTGAGACCACATCTGGAGTATTGTGTCCAGTTCTGGGCCCGTCAGTTCAAGAAGGACACAGAGCTGCTGGAGCGTGCCCACCATAGAGCAACAAGGATGATGAAGGAAGTGGAGCACCTCCCTTAGAGGAGAAGCTGAGGGAGCAATGTCTCTTTAGCTTGGAGGACACTGAGGGGCAACGCCATTAATGTCTATAACTATGTGAAGGGTGGGTGTCAGGAGGATAGAGCCAGGCTCTTCTCAGTGTCATCTAGTGATAGGACGAGAGGCAGAATTGTCCTTTTGATCCTAAACACCAACAGGTTTCTACTCTGGACATAGAATGTATTTAAAAACAACACTTTGTTGCACTGGCTTTTAGAATCCTCAAAGACTTGGTTGTAGGAGATACTATAAAATAATTCAACAACTTTCAAAAATCTTGCCATTACACAGTAAACTATTTTTTTTATTTTTTTGTCTATGTCTATTTCACTTGTTCCTACTCTTATTATATTTTCTTGAGTATTGTGTCTGGTTCATCTCTTTCTAGACTAAGCAATCTACTGTTTGTACAAACAACTCGGTTCCCTTGCAGTGCTCTCTGAAATGTTTGTTTACTTTACCAAAAGTTCACCTGGTGATTTGCTAGGCTGTAAAAGAAAAATATTAGAGACAGTACAAGAAATCTCTTATAAAAATTGACATAAAACCATTTACTCGTGGAAACTAGAGGACATATTTGAGTTTCTTATTTGAGATGCAGTTATTGTCAAAAGAGATGCCAGCAGCACACATGCCAGACCCGGCATGAGCAGCTGCAGTGTGTGGTCAGCTACAGGCTATTCACTACTATTTGAAGTAGCACAAGTAATGCATTCTGTTGACTATAATAGCTGAAAAAGATATATCTCTTGAAAAGAATTTGGAACATTGTAGTGAATTCTGTTTAGTAATTCTGTTTAGTGTTCTGGGATTAAATTAGCAGAAAACATTTGTACTATAGACAAAATCACTTTGTATCACTGAATTAGTCCCATAAATTTCCTCTGTTCTGGGATATCGATTGATAGAGCATGAATGGCCCTTCTGAAAAGGATGTGCAGATTTAGCACTCAATGGTAGCAGCAAAAAAGCACATATAAATTGATGGCATCTGAAGAAGTAATGCTTAATAACTTGTTGCAGCTCATCTCTTCTGGATTAGTTTTGCATACCCTTCTGCCATGAAATTGAAGAGTTGTTTCCTTGGGCTGGGCTTGGCTAGGAGTCATCGGTAACAAGCCAATGAGACAAATCCTGAGCCTTGGTAGTATTGTGTTGGAACTCCACAACTAGGCCATACTTAGTAGTCGATATAATTCAGAGAAAGCTCCACAACACTTTTATGTAACACACCTTTCTTGCCAGTCAAGTTCAAAGACTACTAGTCAATCACAGAAAGCCATAGGATATTATCTTGGGGAAATGTGTACAAGGTGTTGCCCTTGACTGTTAATCAATCCTGATGGTCAAGTCAGCTACACTGTCACTGCAAGGCTGTTTTGCTCACAGAAAGAGGGCTCCTGAGTTTATTTGACCTTGTTCTATGTGTTCCTGGGCAACTGACAGATAAAGGTGCATGCAGTCCCTGAAATATTTGTCACAGGATCATGTTTTCCCTGTGTTTCCACACACAGCATGCTGCACGAGGGGAATATGATAACCAGTTGAAGTACTCGGCTGCTAATGTAAATGTAATAAAAATGTTCTGTCAAAGAACCCCACACAGAACATCAAGGCTTCCAGACTTCACATTTTCACTCAGCAGCCTGAATATGACATAGATGCCTGTTCTCACTCTCCTTTCTTGCTAGGTCACTTCCAAGAAGCACTTCTCACTTTGGGGATTTAAGTGCACATGTCAAATTGTCCAAACACCTTTTGAGGAAGAGACCCAGGATTTCATGAGTCCTCTTAACATCTAACATGATTCCCAACCATAAAAAACAATTAGTTTCTCATTTCCTTTAGAGTACAAATCTTTTTTTCTGGTGTATTTGTATATGTTTGGCTTCTCACCCATCAATATCAGGTACAATTTCAAGGTGAAAAGGAGAGTCCTATTGACTTCTACATTTGCACTTACCACCTTGTGCTAAGGAATGGAAACTTTGAGAATTGCTTTTAGATTATAATTAAGTAGCCTCCAAAATACCTGCCTTTGCTCACAATATTGGTCTTTAAAGAAAAAACACAGGAAGCAAAGAGCAAATACAGCATATACTATTGCTAGCTACAATGATCATAGGTAATCAGTGTGCCTAGTAAACAGTAGGCTTCCTTTGGAAGGAAGTGTCTGTAATACACGTATAAATACATAAGTTAGTTTCAACAAGACTACAGAGCTTTAAAGATAAAAGAATATTTCATTTTCAGAAAACAAGACAAGAAATTGTGTATTTTTGCCAATCTGCTTCATTTCGGGTTGGTTGTTTTCTTTCAGCTAGTATTTTTCCTTTACCTTCCCCAACAGAATAACTAAGTCGCCCTTGTACACTTCACAAAAAAGGTTTACTTATAGACTTTTTTTTCTATTTTGGCATTGCTTTAGTGATTGAGCATATTTTTATGCTTCATCATCTTCCAGTGTATTAGCTGTATCATCAAATACTAGGAGACAACCACGTAAAATACCTTAGGATAATCCACTGTTCTTTACTGAATTCTGCAAACTCTGTTTTGTAGAATTATATTTCAGCCCTCAAGAGGACAGGACTGGTTTAAGCTCCCTGAAATCATTGCAGAAGGACTTAAATGTAAAAATAAATAGCAGGCGTGTTGCTGAATTCTCTTTCTCTTTAGCGCTCCACAAGAATTTATATGTAAAATCAAGTCTCTAATTAAAGATCTGTGACATGTTAAAGTTTCTTTTAAAATGATAGAAAGAAGTAAAATGAGGTTAATAAAAGTTGAGTGCCTATTTCTAGTAATTTAAAGACAGGAAAATTAAAAGATGTATCTACAGGTTTGTTCAAAAATAGACAGTCTTCCAGTTTCCCAGTGTAAGGAGCAATAAGGTCTCCCTTCAGCCTCCTTTTGTGTGGGCTAAACAACTCTATTTCCATCAACTGCTCCTCATCTGGATCACGTCAGTTCATTCTTCCATTTTTTAAAAGAGATAGTGAATCTGTTGTTTTGAATCATTT
>VXBP01000989.1:7906-66160 GCA_013400115.1 Rhinopomastus cyanomelas | reverse complement strand
CTGCTGTCCCTGGACAGAACTCAATGTATTCTAGTGCATTCTAGTTGCTGTCTCACATAGAGGGCAAATTGGAACAATTTGAAGGTTTTCTCTTTAAAGGAACCTCAGAAGAAAGCAACAGTCCTGTGTTTTGTGATATCGATCTCTCCACTCCTCTACTTCCCTCTTTCTCACTGTGCAAGCAGCGTCCTTGTCCATGCAATCCAGAGTCACGTCTGAGTCAGCTGCTTTTTTGTTAAATTAGTTGTTCACTGCAGTTCTTCAGACAGATGTGTTCTCCTGTGTTCTGGTACAAAATATCTGAGTTCTGATAGAACAATAGGTCTTACCCACAACTGAATGACTAATTCAATTAGCAGGACTTTCAGCTTAAACATTACTTCAGGGGTTTTATGTTTATTTTGCTTTACTTCTGAGGTAATACTTTCACATAACCATCAAGTTTTGTTTAAAGTCTCTGCAAAAATTTAAACACACATGAAAGACTCCCTGCTGGTCTTAGCTGCTTCCTCCAGCTTCTTCAACCCTAATGAAACAAGTGTAAACAGGAGATTTTTGTCATTGCTATAGAATTGCCTCCTTGAGCTTTGTTGCCTTGCATATTAAAGTAATTGAACGTGCTAAATTGAAATCTTAGTAAACAAAATTACTCAGGGCTTCCTTATTTTTACAACTGATTATTGAGGAATTGAAATTTAATTCATATAAACATACATTACTTTGAAGTCCCACAATCACTACTACCTTGTTACTTGTTTTTTTACAGATAATTTATGCCCTTACATTTTCAAGACTTGAGGAAATATTTTTCTTTTTTTTACCTGTCATGTTCCTACTTCCTGGGGTTGGTTTTCTTGTTTGATTAAAAACAGACAGAACTGTTCATACAAATAGTCATCTTGTAAATGATGACTTTTCACTTGACTGAAAAAACAAGCAGAAAAATTCAAAATTTCTCATATTTCAGACTTTTACAAAAACACCTATTCCTAACAATTCGTTTATCTCTAATAAAGATAGCAAATAGCAAACACCGTGCAATACTGTCAGTCATTGAGAATGGAAAATGCAAAAACATACTGAGAATTTTAAATTACATGTTGTGTAGCCTTCTCTCTGCGCATATATTACATGTTCAAATGATCTACACCTTTAGATAGATTTTTGATTCCGTGCTGTTGGCAATTAATTTAAAATCAAACCATGCTGCAGTTAAAAATCCCCACAAATATTTACATAAACAAATAAAAACATTTGCATAAGTGAAATATATATTCATGTGACAAATTTTGTCTCAGGCACTAATTAGCTAAAGCTGTTGTACCAACATTGTATTCCAAATATGTTGCATCATATTGAATATATGCAAGACACCGTGGGTGTGTTTTAAATTCAAGCAATATCTGCTTTTACTTTGGAAGTCAATATGATTAGATTACAATTTTTGTGGCTTTTCTCTATAATCTCAGCCATAAGACTATTTTCTGAGAGTTGAATTTAATTTTGTTTATGTTAATCAGAAACAGCAGAATGCTATTACTACTTCTACAGCAAGAAGCTATCAATGAATTCAGAAGCAGCCCTCATGATGATTAAATTGGGAGGTATATTGACATCTAATTTAGATTTAAATTTAATATGCTAATACGCTGCAGTGTAATGGGGTAAGATAAAAGTGTTGACGATAATCACTTTGAAAGTTTCACCATCACATTACTTTCAACTATTTCCTGTGACTTGCAGGTGACACTGGGAGATCTCATCTGAAACAATTTACAAATAAAATAATTAAAAAAGTTGCTTCACTTGTTAAATGTGACTAGAAATGGAATAACAGCATATAGACTACATATCACGAGTCACATCAGAAATAAGAAAACAGGCTTCAAATATACTGAAAACTCTTATCTGGACAATTTTACTTTGGAGTATATATTACTGCCCTTGCAGTGGCAACCAGAAAAGAGAACAAAAAGACTTCACTTTCTTCTCTGCCATTGACTGTTTGGGTTTTTTTTCCCCCAATATTAAATTGGAAAATGCCACAGAGCTGTAGTAAAGATATCATCAGCAATTCAGAGGAAGCAATAACTTAGTATCTGCTTCCTAAAACATGAAGTGACAGAGGTTCTGTACCAGGGTATTTGTTCTCTGAGTGAGACATTGGAACAAACAATGTAAGACATAACACAGTATAGATATTATCTGCTTGTAGTAAGCAGATGAAGCAGAAACAAATGAACATGAGAACTCTGAAGAAATTACATAATTGCTTAAATGTAATTAAATTAAGAGACTCTTTTGATAGGGTTCAATATACAACAAAAAATATTTTAAGAAACTATATTTTTTTAAAATTTAAGTTCCAAGAATCATGTGGCTTTATCTATTGCATTTCCTTTTGCTGCAACAGAATTTTTATTTTCCCTTAAACTTTACGTGTCAAAGAATGAATGTGAAACATACAATTGCAGTGCCTGACTGGAAATGCAGGTGCTTGAGATCCATCCTGGTCTGGTACTTTCAGGCCACACAAATTGCCTGCTAAAGTGCCTGTTTCTGTCCTTGCACTGTAACAGGAGCCAGTAACACGAATATTCCCTACTTAAATGAGATGGTTGTCACCATAAAGTCAGATAAATTTAGTAAGATCACAGTGTCAAGGCAGAGAGCAGAACAGGATCAATGAGATCAAAGTTTCACTCAAGGTGGGAGAGAAGTGAAAGAATCTTCTATAGCTATAACAAGAGTAGTCTGTTTGCAAGTGGGATGGAACGTTTAGCCTTTAATTACTCACTTGCCAGCAGTTTTATGTTTGGAGGTAATATACAATTGCATCATTTGCATGTTCTGTAACTAAACTGATTTGGGATTACAAAGAACATTTAGAGACAGAAATGTGTGAAGTACTGTCATGTTGTGTGCTCTAAATGCTGCTTTATGTCATTTCATACCCGTTTACAATACGATGAAAAAGATCATACAAAATTATACTCAGGGTCGGTCCTGTTACAATGTCTGTTTATTCTGTGAAATTCTAGTACTGTTTTCAGGTAAATGTCCCCCATGAAAATTTTCTATGCTGCTTTGTCTTTTCAGCACAGGAGTTGGATCTGAACAGAGGCAAACGTCACTTTATCTGAGCTGTGTTTTCAGGCAGGTTTTATCCTGTTTCATCTTGTACTTTTTTAATGTATAAAACACTTCAAATTGAAGACTTGAGATACATCAATAAATAACAGAATTTATGATGCAAACTTTTCTATCCCAGAAGCACCTTTCTCTCTCCTTTTGTCTCACCTTAGCATGCAAAATGACAAACACAAGTCACAAATACTTACCAATTCAGCAAATTTGTCAGTTCACTGACTTCTGATTGTCCCCTTGTACTCGGCACCACTGAGGGCACAACTCAAATGCTATTTCAGTTTTGGGCTCCTTCATAAGAAGGGTATTGAAGCGGTGGAGCATGTCCAAAGAAGTGCTGGTAAAATACAAAACATAAAAATCTGGTAAAGGCTATAGAACACAAGTCCTATAAGGAGTATCTGAGGGAACTTGGATTGTTTAGTCTGGAGAAAAAGAGGCTAAGAAGAAACATTATTGCTATCTACAACTACCTGAAAAGAGGTTGTAGTGAGGAGGAGATTGGTCTATTCTCCCAAGTAACAAGTGATGCAATGAGACGAAATCGCTTCAAGCTGCACAAATTTCAGATTTGATACTAGGAACCCAAAAGGATTATCAGACTTTGGAATAAACTGCCCAGGGATGGAGCCACCATCCCTCAACATATTTAAAAAACTGGCAGGTGTAGTGCTGAGGGACATGAGTTATTTGGGACCTGGCAGTTTTTCATAGAATCACAGACTATTAGGATTTGGAAGGGACCTTGAAAGATCACCTAGTCTAATCACCCTTCAACAGAAGTATCATCTAGATCCAGATGCTTGGGAACATATCCAGTCAGATTATAAATACCTCCAGAGAATGAAATCCTGCAACCCTTGTGGGCAAGCTGTTCCAGTGCTTTGTCACCCTCACCTTGAAGAAGTTCCTCCTCATATTGATGTGGAACTTCCTGTGTTCCAGCTTGTCCCATCGCTAGATGATACTGAGAAGAGATTGAGTCCATTCTCATGACACCCACTCTTCACATATTTATATATATTAATAAGGATACATCTCAGTCTCCTTTTTTTGAAGCTAAAGAAACTCAGCTCCCTCAGCCTTTCCTCATAAAGGAGATGTTCTACTCCCTTCATAGTGTTTGTTGCTCTGCGCTGCACTATCTTCAGCAGTTTTGTGCTCAGAACTGGACACAATACCCAGATGTGGTCTCACTAGGACAGAGTAGAGGGGGAGAAGAAACTCTCTCTATCTGCTAACCACACCTCTTCTAATCTGCCTCAGGATGCCATTGGCCCTCTTGGCCACAAGAGCACATTGCTGGCTCATGGTCATCCTGCTGACCACCAGGACACCCAGGTCCCTTTCTCCTACACTGCTCTCCAACAGCTTAGTCCCCAGGGTATACTGGTACTTGGGGTTGTGCTTACCCAGACGCAAGACTCTGCACTTACCCTTGTTATACTCCATTATGTTTCTCTCTACTCAACTCTCCAGCCTGTCCAGGTCCCTTTGAATGTCAGCACAGTCTGCAGGCGTGTCGGTAACACCACCCAGCTTTGTGTCATCAGTAAACTTGCTGACAGTGCACTTTAATCCCTAATCCAAGTCATTAATGAATAGATTGAACAGGACTGGTCCAAGTACTGACCCTTGGGAGACTCCGCTAGATACATGCCTCCTACTAGACTCTGTCCTATTGACCACTACTGTCTGGATTCAATCATGCAGCCAGTTCTTGATCCACCTGACCACCCAGTCATCCAGTTCACACTGCCTCAGTTTGGCTGTGAGGATGCTATGTCAGACTGTGTCAAATTCTTTGCTGAAGAATTTGCCATATGCACTGCCTTGCCATCATCTATCCACTTGGTTATGCCCTCATCAAAGACTATGAGGCTGGTCAAGCATGAATTCTCCTTAGTGAAGCCAAGCTAACTGTCCCTAATGACCCTCTTGTCCTTGATGTGCATGAAGACAGCATTCTATCACCTTTCCTGGAATGGTGGTGAGGCTGACTGGTCTATAGTCACCTGAGTCCTCCTTCTTATCCTTTTTGAAGATTGGAGTGACATTTGCAATCCTCCAGTCCCTAGGCATCCCTCCTGATCCCATGACTTAGAAAAGATGATGGAGAGTGGTCTAACAATGACTTCTGACATCTCCCTTAGCACTTGCAGATGCATCCCATCCAGGCCCATGGATTTATGTACATTCAGAGGGCTCAATTTTCATCAGTTGCTTGACTTGATCTTAAAGATCTATTCCAACCAAAACAGTTCTGTAGTTTTGCATTCTGCTTTCCACTACTGATTTAACAGCACACAGAACCATTTCTACTGTCATATCTGAAAAATTGTGATGTATTTATAGAATTTAGAGGGGAAAATGTACATTTCATATTATTAAGACAGTTGATTCAGTTGATTAGAACAGGAAATACTAATTGGAAGACGCATAAAACTAGCTTCTCTTAATTATTTCCATCAAAATTTGAAGCCATATTTTATATACTATCCCTAATGGACTTGATAAATTAATTATGTGCAGAGAGGATGTCAAGATAAGTGAGAGGAAAAAAAGGTTGTCTACTCTTAGATGAATGAGGTAGTTAGGAAAAGGAAGATTAAGATCTCTATGACAATCTGTGAAGGACAGTTTTGTCCTCTCAATCAAGTGCCACCTCAACTCACACATCGTGTGAAATATTCCAAATATTGTTAGTATGTCATCTGTGCTGTTGCCAAAACAAATGCTGGTATAAAATGTGTTGCAATGACAATGTGACATATACCACATATCTCTCCATCTGGTTCCAGTCCTACAACGATAAATTGTTACCACTCTTTTTCATTTGTAATTTCATAATGAGACTCAACGTTTCATATTTCTTAATGGTTGCTAAAACACATATTTATATAAATATGACATTTTACCTACTTATGGAAGTGGTATTATTAAAATTTCCAGGTACAATGATAGTTAAGGAAAAAGTTTCCATTGAATAGTTCATCAACAGTGTTTTGTCTCATATATCATATTTTGTATCATATAAGAATATAGGTGACAGCACACTTTGCTGTGCACTCCTGTGCACTTTGCTGTGCGTGATGCTTCCGAAAGGTTATGACTGATTGAATATGTAGGGAAATGCTTGTCATCCCTCTGCTATGCACATTGCAATGCAGTGAAAGAAAACATCTTCTTCATAGAAGTGTCTCAGGTAGGGAAAAGTGAATTAAGTAATACCCATGGTTAGTAGTTTAGCGCTCTGTCTCAGCTGAAACAGGTGCTTTTCTGGAGAAGACATGATATTCATACTGGGTTCTAGCTGAAATTTGACAGATAGCAGTCCTGGAGCAGCAAAAAAGGATTTGCTAAACAGGAAATGGTGTGAGACAACTCTTACTAAACCCACATGAATTCAGATTTCAAATAAATGAATTTGATTTTAACTCATTTAATTTCATTTGCTCGGTAATGCTCACATTATCAGTTACTGCTGAAGCATGCTTGGCAAAGCTGTGCCTTGCTGCCTGTCAGCTGTCACTTGGCCAGCCATGTGCAAACTCAGTCTTCCCATCCTAGTGGTATTTTTTATTCCGTGTTTTTCTGTCTATAGTGAATGGTATAGCCTTATTTTTGAAACTGGTGCTTGTGACACCTCTTACCACACAATTGCACTGCTGGTTCTTCATTAAAACATGCAGAAAAGTGATTTACAGGACTGTCAGAAGGCTGGTAATCTGAAAAACCTAATTAGCAATTTCTGAATCAGTAGTGACTGAGGTAAACTTAAAAATGCATTACATTCTATTTGCTCGAGATTTTTATACTCAGTTACAACAGAGTTTTACACTATTAACTAAAGAAATAAAAATAACGCTGATGACACCACCACCACTAATAAAAACAGTAATAAATAATAATTTCTTTAAAACATTCTTTCAATATCCATGGCATTCTTCACTGTCCGTTCCCTGCAACTTCTGCCTATTAACACTTCATTTATTTGTAGGGAATCTATTGCAAAAGTGGTGTAAACATTTTGGGAATCAGGCTGTTAATATCAAGTGGTCTCGCAACTGACTACACCTTCTGGCACGTGCACAGAGTGTGGGAAGGTGAGATTCAAGGTTCTCCCAGAGGACATATTAAAATAAAACAGGAAACAGACTCTACTACTTTGTGTAAAGTCCTGCACCTTACTCGTGGCAATCATCAGTATCAATGCAGGCTGGAGGATGAAGAGATTGAGAGCAGCTTTGCAAAGAAGACTTTAGGTACTAATGGATGAATAGCTGGACAACACGCACTCACAGCCCAGGTGGGCAACTGTATCCTGGGCTGCATCAAAAGAAGCATGGCCCAGCAGGTTGAGGGAGGTCATTCTGCCTCTCCGCTCTGCTCTTATGAAACATCATCTGGAGTACTACGTCAAGTTCTGGAGTACACAGTACGAGAAAGATGATCCTATTGAAGGGTTCAGAGGAGGGTCACAAACAGAGATGGATCATCTTTTCTATTAGAACAGGCTGAGAGAGCTGAGGTTGTTCAGCACGGAGAAAAGGCAGCTTCATGAAGACCATATTGCCACATTCCAATACTTGAAACCACCCTATAAGACAGATGTGGACAGTCTTTTTTTAGTAAAGCCTGTTGCAACAGGGCAAAAGGAAATGATTTTGAACTAAAAGAGGACAGAATTAGAGTAGATATGGTGAATTTTTTTAAAAGTTAACATGGTGAAGCACTGAAAAAAGATGATCAAGAGAGGTGATAACTTCATAACAGATATCACCTGATATCAGGTGATAACTGATCAAGGTCAGGTTGGATGGAGCTTTGAGCAACCTTAATCTAGTGGGAAGTGTCCCCGCTCACTGCAAGGGAGTAGAACTAGATCACTTTTAAAGATCCCTTCCAACCTAAAACATTTTATGATCCTGTACTTCAAAAAAGCATAAATATAGACACAACAGCTTAAATTGTATGCAATTTTCAAAATGACTACATTCTTAATTTATAATATTACTTAGCTAAAGCTGGGTAAGTATATGATTTATTTAAGAAAGGTGTGTATTTTACTTTTTTTTGTGTGTGGTGAAGCAGCACCAAAATGGATAACAAAATAATTATACAAGTGTTAAAATATGATGAAGTATAACAGGAGGAGGGTAAGAGGGAAATGAGTACAGCTAACAGCAGTCATAATTAATATCTACCCCTTTGACAACAGTACAATTAAGATCTGAGAGGAAGAGTCAGGAAAATCTAATCATTTCTCAGAAGCAGCAAATTACATGTTCTTGTTTGGGATCTGATGAATACATGGGTCACATAAGGCAAATCCTAAAATCCGTTTTCCTGTCTGTGTGAAGCCCAGTTGCCTGCAAACAAGACTGCTGCAGTGACATACTCAACTTATTTTTTTTTAATTTCCTGCCTTTGTTGTTGTGCAGCAGCACTATAGCAGAAAAAAATCAGCAAATTATGGCCATCAATAAGAGCAATAACTTCCTTTCAAGTCGGGTACATTATAATGTCTCCCAGAACCAGGTTTATTTTTTTAAAAGTAATTCAAACTAGCAAATTTTCACTTTGATAGATGCCGAGTGCTTAAATCACAGATTCGCTGAATCCACAAAGAACTGGAGTAATGCAGTGCAAAGACATTGATTGAATCATACCGATCACCTTTCCAAGCTATAATAAAAACCCTTCCTTCATGCTTTCCTCTGTTTCAGCTGATTCTCTTTGTGTTTTAAAGAGATGCATGGCATTTCCCTGATTTATAAAGGAGACAGGCTAAACAAATCAAAATGCAAAATGTGTTCATATTTTAGAGTTTTAATTCTGTATGGTTCAATGAAAGGAGTCATAGTGGCTAAAATCAACATCTATGTTAAACTAAAGAGTTTAATGAAATGTGAGGACAGAATTTGATATTTTAAAAGGTGTTCTTTCAAACCACTGAGTCATTTTACTAGGCTTTAAACATCTTCAAGATACTTGATGCCATAAATTTCAACTTAAATAGTTTTGTATGTAATAATAATCCAATTTACTGCAAAGTCCTCCCTTTGTGAACAAATTAGAAGAATATAGTTTCCAAGTATAAAAATGAAGGACTAGCTATTTGTAATAACCAGGAAAGTATTTCAAGAACTTCTGAATGAACAGTCATTTTGCTTTTAACATTATCATAGATAAAACATGATAAAAATGGATGAGCTGAGAAGTTAGTTCAAATTTTACAACCATTGCAGAAGCAATATTGATACTTTTACTGTAATTCTACTGTAATTTATACACTTCCCTGCATGGTAAGCAGCCGTTAGCATACAACAGGATAGCATATCCTTGATTTGCGACTGTTGCTTTCATAGTCCATATCCCATAAAAGCTAATGCACTATCAATTAGCAGCGTGTTACGTTTCATTATTAAAATGAATGGTATCATTGCTTTAGCTTGCAATAATCGTATTACGCAACATGTTCCTTGTGTCATCATGGTCTGTTAACAGTCCTGCTGACTATTTGCAAAGGTTTATGAAAGCTGGTGAACTGCTTTGTGGCTTCCAAAGTATAATTTTCATTCAAACTCTGCCACAGTCACTTTAGTGCTCCTGCAGAAATACAATTTCTCCACAAAAGGATCAAAATAAGCCTTGTAGATGGCTAAATGTGCCATGGAATTGCATATGAACAAAGGCTTCTTGCCATGCAGACTGAAAAAAATCACGTATAGAAGAACGCAATGTGTAGAAGCCAGGATAAGTATTTGATGTCAAGTACTCTCAAGCACTGAAAGTATGTCTTTTATTCTTCCCTCTCATGCGTGAAAATGTTGTTTGTCTAGGTGCTCTCAAATTCTGGCACTTTACATAGTAAAACTGCAGATTTTGCTATCTCAGTGCTACACTACATAGACATTATTGCTTCACAATCATTTTGTTAGATAGGGACCTTACTTGGTTTTCCATCCCAGCTATGATAACTTAAGACTATTTTTCAACAATGCAAATTCAGCATTCAAAATATATGTATGCCAGCAATCTGTAAATCACAATATACAGAGCAAGCAACATACACCATCTTCATATATCAATGAAACTCTTTTGTTTGAATTAGTTCCAATTCTGTGAAGTTAGTTCTTCACTTCTCAGCATACAATAAAATAAAAACATAAGATTTACCATCTTCGTTTGATATTCTAGTGTTTGGACGAATGTTCACAGTGCTTGTGCTAATGTGCCCATATATTTCTCTGGGCTGCAGGAACATATGGGAGAATTTGTAAATGTTTTACTAAATAATTTTCAACCAGTTTCTATACAACTTGCAGCATTGGTCTGGGACCAGTGAACACTAGGTAAAGGAGAGTCAGAAGGGAAAAAAATCATGAAATAACTTTGTACATTGGAATGAAAGATGTTTGCTTGTCTTTGTCTGGCAGTTTGTCAAGCCATCCATCCCTCTGTGGTCAAAATCAAGCAGAAACAACTTACTAATGCTTGCAACTTAAATAGTTCACTCAAAAAGCTGCACAAATGGAAAACTTGGGGTTATATAGAATTTTATTCAATATTTCTTACATGACATATGCTTTTGGGAGTACATAAGAAGAACAAAAGGTATATCCTTTTATGAGCCTCTTAACAGATTATTCTGTAATACTGGAACACATCGCCGTGTGAACTGCAAACTGTACATTTCTTCCCAAAAGGATAACTTATAAATTCAGCATCGTAAGAACTTCTCCAGCTTTATCCGGGCTTGACCTCTCTTAATCTACTGCCTTTAGGTTTTAGACAATTTATTGTATTTTATCTGATTAAACAAAGAAGTCACTGTTATTTTAAGTATTCAAAACACACAAAATCTTGCAAACTTTATGAAAATGTTTAGTAGATGGGGGCAAAAATCCATTTTTCGATGGCTTTCTCTATGCAACTTCCTGCAAAGAACAAAACTAAGCTATCAGTAACTTGAACTGCTTGAACAGTAAGTTCATCTGTGGATAGGAAGTCAAGAAAGAAGTAATTGAATGGAAAGATCATAGATGGAGATAAAATTACTCAGATCTGTGGTGAAACATCCTCCTGAGAGGTTACCAAGAAAGAAGTCAGTGAATATATACTTTTGTACCAATGGTCTTGGAGCATCACATTATACGATGGTGTAGTTATACTAAAATGACTGTACTACTGTCCTAAAGAATTCACTTTACTAATTTATGTTTTTCTGTTTCAGAAGTGTTGGAATACAACAATTACAGGGAGTGATACTTTGATTGAAACATGTGCTTCTCGTAGTTGTACGGCTCCTTAAATCATTCACTAAAAAGTATGAATATAATATTACTGCCAAACAGTTCTTAAAGGCATAGAAATTGAACTTTTAAACTCGGTTGCAGCAATGTAATTTCAAACCTTACTGGTCATTCATGTTACAGACAGTCAACGGATGATTTAACTTGAGAATAAAGTGCTACTAGATATTTGCTCATATGTATGTCTCTGAGAGTACTGGGTGGATGAAATAGAAAGGAAGAATAAGGAGCAGATACAATTCTATATTTCTATATCCTACTTAGCTCTTCGCAAAATACTGCTGTTGAGTAGAACCTTAATGTTTTTATTAACTCTTAAACAGATTTCTAGGTAACATAATATATCTTCAAGAGAAAATACGAAATGTTATGGCTCTGGCCTTTTCTCACCCTCTTTGTCATTAGATATAAGACATTACAAAACTTCTATAACTCTGTGTTCCTCACATGCCTAGGCAGAATAGCTCATCATATTCACTAAAGGAAATGCCAAGTTATCACTCACAGCACTAGTTTAAACACATTAATGTAAGTGACAGGATGAACTTACCATACTTTACTATTTATTATCTATTATGCATGTAAAATACGTGGACTTACTCTACTTTCTAAGTAGATAAAATAAATGTCATCACGACCAGTAATGTCCCCAGAATACTAAGAGCAAGAGAAGTTCTGCAATCAGTAAAATTAATGTTACCATGCAATTAGAAGGGATTCAGGGATTCAGAATTAATTTCCTAGTCTTCCACACGTATGAAGAAGAGTGTAGGAGGAGTGTGTTAATTTCTATGAAAAACACTTAGGTGAATGATACTTACAGAGTAGAAAATTCCAATGAGCCTTTCATCTTCCAATAGCACAATGTCTTTCCATGAAAGCCCAACAAAGATGTCCAGCAGACATTTAAAGAGGTTTCTCACAGCAGTTATGAATGCATGCTCAAAGTGCTCACAGTATGTTTGGACAGGGCTTTGAGCAACCTAATTGAGTGGAAGGTGTTTCTGACAACAGTGGGGAAGTGGAAGCTGCAACTAGATGATCTTTAAAGGTTCCTTCTGACCAAAACCATTCTGATTGAAGGATCCTATGAAATATTATTTGCATATTTGACTCCTTAATTGTGTCACTACTTAGCAAACATCTTATTTATAATTTGCTTCTAGCATTTGTTGGTGTCTTTTATAATGTTCTTCCATGTCATTGTAGAAGAGTGGGTTTTTTGTGTCTTCTTATTTGAGCTAATGAGGCAAAGAAAGTTCAGTTGCCCAAGCTGTGTGTACAGTCATTGTTCATAAGATCATAGATCACATAAGAAATTGAGCATCGCTAAACATACTTGCACGTAAAATATTCCTGGGTTTGCTTTTGTATTCACCATATATGCAAGAAACAAAATTCTGTTGTCATAGATGTGTCTGATACTGAAAACAAGCAGAACAGAATACTGCAGCTGAGAGGAGAAAACCCCAACTATGTACTGTAAAAAGAAAAAGGCGTGCAACACTTAGACATTCCCTTTTGGCTTTGCTTTAGCAATGTCCAACAGAACTATATAATCTGAGGTACATTTTCAGCTTGACAGCTTCTCCTTATTTGTCATTAATCAGACATTTCAGACTAAATCTGTTCTTTATTTCACTGCTCACTGATTAATTCAAGATTCTTTTCTCCAGATTTTCATTTGGTTCCTTAAGTTCTGTAACTACCAAGTATCAGAAAAGCCTGATATATCAGAGCAAGACAGTGTGTAAAATGTTCCTCTTGGTCCTTTCCTGCTAGTTGAGAATGGTGGTAGCCAATGTACACTTCTCCTACTCTTAATGCAAAAATCCCATCAATTACCTGAAACTACAGGTATTAAAACTAACATGTTTGAGTTTAAAAGAAAGTTGGCAAGTACACACATGACTGGGATCTATGACATTAATGACTACATCAAGAGCAGTACCACGTGTGAAAAGTTGCCTGTTTTCCTCAAAACTAAATTGTTTAGCTGAATTAGTTAAATTATCTTATAACAATCTTTTTTATTTTATGTTTGGAAAGAACATGGAGGAGGAAAAATTTTGTGGGCTTGGAAGCTAAATCATAATTCACATCCCAGCTGATACTCTTGCCTCTACTTGCCCTAATTGTGTTAGTAATCTATTCAGGGCAAGATCTAGATTGTGACCTAACACAATCTAGATTGTGGTGCATTAGAATCAGGCACAGGTGATGCATTAGAATCAGATCCAGTCTCCCTATGGTATTGTTACAGTTTGAGAACTGCCAGAATTTTTAGAGGTGATTTTATGAGGGAGAAAAGTTGTGTTGTTTCCTGGGGGACCTGTCCCCAGTTGCACAGGTCCCAGGACAGACCCTTCCGGGAATTGGTCCTGGGATCTGCCCCAGAAAGGCTGGCTAGGCCAGCCTATAAAAATCGGAGAAGTTTTGTTTGCGCCCTTTTTGTTCCCAGGNGGGGGGCCTGGGAACCGCAGCTCTGAGGGGACTGCACCCTGGACCCAAGCTGCCGCCGCAGCGCAGCCCCAGACCAGAGAAGTCATGGATGCCGCCGTGCCCCAAACCCGAAGCGACGCCCCCACCACGGCAGAGCGGTGCCGCTGCTGCTTGCCGCCGCACCGCACTCGGACTGGAGAAGCAAGACTGGTGCAGAAATGCCATCACGACCCCCCACCATGGACAGCCTTCAGCATCGGTGAGCTGGGCTACTCCTCTTCCCCCTGGAGTTGAGACAGGAGAGGGAGAGGAGAGGAGTTCTGAAAGACCCTCTTGGCCACGTGTGGAGTGTGTGGGGGGGTGCGGCCCTGCTGACCCAGCCATGCAGTCGGTCTCCATCTTTGATTCCACACGTGGCCAGGACCACGTGACTGGGCCGCTACCATTTTGGAAAGACTGATCAGCAGGAGGAGAGACTGTCATTTCTGCTGCTGAGAAAAGACTGGCAGTGCTTAGGTTTGCGGAAGAGCTCCTTCATGCTTAGCTGAGGAAAGCAGAAGGACTCAGGAATCCTTAAACCTTGGATCTGAAAGACAGAGACTGGGTCCTTTGAAACACATGCAGCTGCACCGAGGGATGCAGGTGTGGGCACTGAGCAATCAGGCCATCTTGAAAGCATTGAGATCCATGTCTGCTGCACCAAGGGATGCAGGTGTGGGCACTGAGAAACTCAGGCCATCCCGGACTGACATGTTCTCTCTCTCCCAGGTCTCTAAACTAAAAGAAGAAACAAGGCCCAAACTATAGTGATCTCCCATTATATTTTTCTCAGGTTCTGTGATGGCATTTATGACACAGTTTCTAGTTTGTGTGCACCAACTTGCGTAACCTTTCTTTTCCATTCTGTATACAGTTATAGTGTTAATAAACTTTTCTGAAGTTTCCCTAAGCCATCAATTGTCTGGCAAATTTAATCTGAGATGTCATCGAGACCTCACTGCTTTTCTTTCCTTTCTTTTATATTGAGTTATGGTCCTGAACCCACCACAGGTATATACTAAACTGAACACAATGCTCAATGAGAATGCTGTGAAAATTACCAGTATGCATACCATGGTTTTCTTCGTTATCAGACATTTACTTTGTACTTACAAGAGGCAAAGAAAACAAACAAACAAACAAAAAACCCACAACTGGAAGAACTAAAACAAATGGCAGTCTTTCAAATGTATGAATTCATATTTGGAAAGGAGTAATGGAATGATTCTCAAAGTAGAACCTCTTAGGTTGAGCTCATACCCTTAGCAAAAAAGCTAAGAACTGGAAAATAATTAGATGAAGTGATCGAACCTAGTTCTTTTGAATTGAATGAAGCGACACTGATTTACCTTAGGTGAAGATCAAGACTTTAACCCATATGTACAACTCAACACTTGCAAGTAGAAACCTTCAACTGAGTGAGACTCCTTGGGTAGTTCCTTCATTTCTTGGATGATTCTTTCATTTCACACACTCAAGTGATTTCCTACATTAAAATCAAAAAGAAGAATCATCACATGTGTAAAACTCAACACCTTATGGTACTTAGCCCTCCCAATTCTGTGGAGGTCAATTCAGGTTGAAGAATCTCTGCATAAGTAGGAATAATATCTGTGAAGCAATGAACCCATAACAATTAAGCATTCTTGTTTGTGACATATTTTCATTACATTGCTATTTTTAACTTTATTTTCACGTGGTATTTTATTTAACGTCTCAATAAACGGACAAACTGAGATCTTGTTACAGAGTATATTGATCTTGGTAGAGTTTTCACAGATCCAAGCTCTGTAAAAAAGACACTATTGCATTCCACTTGAAAAATATGAATGTTCTACAGAGACCACGGTCAATGAACTGAAATCTGACTAAAAGTCCATAAGAAAGAGTAATGAATATTACCAATGGAATAAGTACATGGGAGGTGTCTTGTGCTGACTCCAGAGGCCAGAGTTCTGACCTCCATTTAATACGCTCATGGATAAAAGGCAAGAGAGATGAGAATGTTAATAAAGCTTACAGATGATGTTAAATGAAAGGATCTGAGTAACTATTCAAGCCTAGTTGTAAGCCAAATGTTCCTGTTTAAGTGGGAATAGTAATGATGCTGATGTACAGCTTAACCTTTGCAAACTTCTTTTTTAATTATATTCTTGCTACAGCTTTTTGGTGCAATCACTTATTTTCTTTTTAATTCATTGCCTTTATACTTTCCATTTCAGGTTTTTCTTTACATAGATGCCTTTACGAAACTTCATTAGCTACTTCATGCGAGGAAACTAGAGCTGCTTTTCAAAATTTCCAGCTTATTTTTTCTAAAATGTGTCATTAATTTACAGCAGAATAATCTCAAGTGCTGTTAATACTTATAGCATGAATATATTTACAGCATGAATACTTACAGCATACTGTTCTGACTTACAGCGTGAATAGCAACTTATGTAGATAATGCCATTACTGAAAATGTGAGCAGACAAAACACCTGAAATATCGTATATAAAATTCCAAAGATGACTAAAGTATAAGAGTTTATTTCTTCAAAGTGCAAAGAACAAGAAATTAGCTACAGGTTTGACAAGATAATAAAAATATCCCATGAATCTATCACGGTTTTTCTGTACAAGTAGAACTTTTCAGGTTTTACAGGTCTACTTTTCAGGTGTCAGTATTTAACCTTTATCATTACATTGCTTCAAGATTCAGGTGTTTCTTTTTTAAGACATCATTCTATTTGAATGCTACTTGAGGTGATATTAAAAAACCTCACATCATAATCACAGTATCACAGTATCACAGTATTACGAAGGTCAGAAGAGACCTCATAGATCATCAAGTCCAACCTGTCACCACAGAGCTCAAGGCTAGACCATGGCACCAAGTGCCACGTCCAATCCTGCCTTGAACCGCTCCAGGGATGGCAAGTCCACCACCTCCCTGGGCAGGCCATTCCAGTGGCCAATGACTCTCTCAGTGAAGAATTTTCTCCTCACCTCAAGCCTAAATTTCCCCTGGCGCAGCTTGAGGCTGTGTCCTCTTGTTCTGGTGCTGGCTGCCTGAGAGAAGAGAGCAACCTCCTCCTGGCCACAGCCACCCCTCAGGTAGTTGTAGACAGCAATAAGGTCTCCCCTGAGCCTCCTCTTCTCAAGGCTAAACAATCCCAGCTCCCTCAGCCTCTCCTCATAGTGCCCTAGTGTCCTCATAATGCCCTAGAACACCCAAAATATGCATTTTATGAGGGCATAACCAGGTGGATAGATGATGGCAGAGTGGTGGATGTGGTCTATCTTGACTGGAGTAAGGCATTTGACACAGTCTCACTCAGCATCCTCGCAGACAAACTGAGGCAGTGTGGTCTAGATGATCGGGTAGTGAGGTGGATGGTGAACCGGCTCCAGGATAGAAGTCAGAGAGTAGTGGTCAATGGGACAGAGTCTAGTTGAAGGCCTCTAGTGAGTAGGCTTCTCTGAGGCTTAGTGCATATTGTTCTAAGGCAGGCATTTAGAAATAGTCAGGAAAATCTGGATTCCTAAAGTTCTTATTTATCTGTTTCAGACAGAAACCTTTTATTCCATAAATATAAAAACTGAACAATACGACATTTTTACTGGAATTCATTCTGGTTCTTTCAGTCAAATGAAGTTTCATTAGAATAACTTGATTTAGTTGAAACATATTTGGGGAAAACGAATTTGATACAGACTTTCCAGTCTTCTCTGGTTGTTTCTCACATGCATAATGCTTTAAAGTAGAGTCATGTTGCTTCTAAGTGCCCTCTAAATAATATATTTATGGTCTAAATTAATGTAAAGAAACACCATTGTTAGTTTCTTTGTTGTTCTGACTTATAGCATGAATAGCAAGTTTTAAAGACCTTGTATAGTGTCCAAAACAGATTGCCTAAAACACTTTAGGCCTTAAGTTTTTAGACCTTAAGTTTGTAACTGCCGGACTCTTATTCACCAATATTCTTAGGTCTTAATAGATTGCTTAAGGTCACACCTTCCATCCTGCTGGCTTGCTTTTTAAAAAAATTCATTTGATTTGCTCCTCAGAGTCACTCTATTCTTATCAAATCTCTTGATATTGAATCACTGTCTAGTTCTTGGGTGAGAAACTGATTTGGTACAGATAAGCAGAGCAGTAAATCATTTTGCCTCCTTCATTTAGTGCCTTGAAGCTCTTTTGTTCTTTTTTTCTGTTTTTTTTTTCTTTAACAAAAGGTCTTGTTCAGATTTAAAAAAAAAAAAAAATAATGCATGTTTCCTAGATCCTTGAACATTGGGGTGTGAATGATCTGATCCTCTTTTTTCAGTGCTCAGGTGCTAATACACTGTTCTAAAGGACAGTGAGTGCTGGAATTGTTGAATTATCAACAATAGAAACAAAAGGTTTACACATACATCATAATGTCCATATATTTAAACAAGGGGTTTTAATGAACGTAATGAACCTCTAGAAGGAATGCAATAAATATATAAAGATTTTTCTTTGTTGCTGTGTGAGCTTAAAGAAACTGCATCGTCCAAATTTTAAAAAAGCTAGAAGATAAAATTATAGTTACAGCTAAAAAAAAAAAAAAAAAGAGGAGGAATTCATGTTCCCCAGATCTAGCTAACTAAAATGTGATATTCTGATACAAGTTATTTGACTATGCTCTCTGTGGACAAGAGAGACATTTGGGAGAATGTCTAACCTTGGTGGGAGGATCTGTCTTCCCAATGCACTTTTTATCTTCATTCATTAAAGATGTCAAGGACAGAGCAGACACTGAATTTGTGCAAGAATATACAAATACAACTTTAAACGATAATTATTTTAAACTTCACCATAAGTCAATTTGAGTGCAGATGCCCTTTACGCATCCTCAGGAAAGAAAGCAATGTCAAAAAAAAGTTTAAATGTCAAAAATCTGTCAAAAGGTATTTCTGAAATACCTTGTCACCTCAAGGAATAAAAAAATATTTAAAGGTATGTTTTTTAGTACTTTTCCATATTCTCTGTCTTTTACTTTCTGGCTGTTCTCAGCTGATAGATATCATGGATAGGAGCCATTAAGCTGCATCTAGGCATATTCATTGAGGACATGTGAACTAACATTCACAGAATCATAGAATCACTAGGGATTGGAAGGGACCTTGAAAGATCATCTAGTCCAATCCCCCTGCCACAGCAGGATTACATAAACCAGGTCACACAGGAACACATCCAGGCGGGTTTTAAACATTTCCAGAGAAGGAGACTCCACAACTCCCCTGGGCAGCCTGTTCCAGTGCTCTGTAACACTGGTAGTGAGGCAGTTTCTTCTCATATTTATGTGGAACCATTCACATGTGCTCTGAAGGTCTCCCTGTCAAACAGAAAGAAAATGGCACATCAAGGTTATGATTCATTTCATTTGAAAGCACACTTCTAAACTTATCTTGATTAATTGTAGCTTATACGTCTATGTTTGACTGCTGGTTCAAATGCAGAGATTTGCAGTGCAAGCATTTATAAATAGGTAACACCATTCCTCTCCTGTGAGACATTATTTCTGACTAATGGTTTATTTATGATCTACTAAAGATTTGATTATGACTCGTGTAGGTGTATCTAAGGTTTAACCTGGTTGTGTGAAATACTAATAGCTGTGCTCCTATGGCACAGTACATCTCAGAGAGAGCTATTTTCCCAACTTCTAAGGCTGGCTTTGAACCTGAAGTCTGTTGTGCTAGACTGTCAGTGCTGGTTACCTAAAAGTTAGTCTCAGGAGTTTTAATCTTGTGTAAAGCATTAAAGTTTAACAGTGCTTTGGGCAACATTCACTTCAGCAATTCTCGTTTCATATGAACTTTCTAATAGCCAACCGTTTTAATCTCCTCCATCCAGGTTATTTGGCTTGAGGAGTGCCTAAGGCCTACCGAGGTTAACTCTTTTTTTGTTGTTAGAGCATTCTTTAGGAATTGAAGTAAAAAAAACTTTGCAAAAAGTGAATATGAGAATTCATGTAAAAAGTGTTTCTGCTGAGCCACAAGGCTGAAAAAAAATTTTACTTTTGCAGATTTTGAACATTTGTAACCCTGTAACTACTGATTTTCTTCTGAAAACAAAAAAGCATTCCAGTAAGAAGGTGGGTTTAAAAAGTAATTTTATATATTTGAATAAGTAAACTGAAATGGAATTTTATATTCCACTTCATGTGTTGCTTATTAAAAATGCTTTACAGAGTTGCAAGCCTCAAAGTATTTATTTCTGAAGGAAAAGCTTCACATCACTTAATATATCTTTGTGCCCAACTAAAAGTAAAAAACCCAAGAAAGATCAGAAAAAGCGAAGATAAGTGGAATGAACTTGCCCTATATTGTGATGATGTTTCCACAGGTACAATCTCCACATGTTCTTGTATCTAAGTTGGTGAATGTGGATGGAGAGAGCAACAGGGCTTTTTTCCCATGTAGTGCCAAAAATGCTACTTGTTTTCTTCCTTAATAGAGGAAAAACTTTAGTGAGAGAAAAGACATACGTGTATAAGTGTACAATGAGGTTATTTCCCCTTTCACCCTCTTACCATATCCAATGCAGGCCTCTTACGTATGAGGCCAGGATCTTTCTTACATTTTTATGATGGTGTCCATAAATTGTTTCCCTCCCATCTATATCACGTGCTTTTCTGCACATGTCTTTTTTTCTAGTTCCTAAGTCTTTTCTTGTCCTCTCTTGCAACAGCTACCAAGTGAGCCATGTTTCTCCTCAGAGCCACCTGCAACACAGTATCAACAGCTTTACTTCTTCCTTGTGTGTTTTTGTCCCTTAATTAGTACTCAAAAGTTTTCATCTAAGACTTCATCTGACAATGCGTCATGCTGAAGCTCATGCACAATCTAACATTTTATTGAATGTTGACATATTGGAAAATGGGTTTTGTTTTCAGAGAAACCTACATAATATGATGCAGTCGAACACCCACCTGTTTACCTTTTTTTACACATATGTGTTAGTAAGTACTATTGTTTCTTCTCAAAATCAGACAGATTTCTGTACTAGTGTGTTGTTTTCTTAACTTTCCTTCAGCTCTTGAGAGTACAGACAGACCAAGCACCACCCTGGCAATGTTCATCTTGAGTAGCTCTTAGAATTTAAATGAAGTAAGGATAACTATGATGTTGCAGTTTGAGCACTGCTAGAACCCGTAGAAGTGCTTTCATGAGGAAGAAAAGTTTTGTTGTGTTCTGGGGGACCTACTCTGGATGCACAGGTCACAGGGCCCCCCCCGCGGAAGCGTCTGTCCTGGGACCTGCCCCGAAGGGTGGGCTGGGGGAGCCTATAAAAAACCAGAGCAGGGTCTTTGTTCGCTCTTTTTCGTGCCTCTTTTCGCGAGCTGTGGCCCTGAAGGGAGCGCCCCCCCACCTCCCCGGGAACGGGCGGTGGTGGGGGGGGGTGAGGACTGCNGGCTGGGGCCCTGTGACTGGGCCGCCGCCATTTTGGAAGCAGTGATCAGCAGGGGGAGAGACTGTCGTTTCTGCCGCTGAGAAAAGACTGGCAGTGCTTGGGTTTGGGGGAGAGCTCCTTCGTGCTTCACTAAGGAAAGCAGGAGGACTGGAGAATCCTCAAACCTTGGATGTGAAAGACAGAGACTGGGTCTTTTGAAAACGCATGAGCTGAAATGCATGCAGCTGCACCGAGGAATGCAGAATGTGGGCACTGAGAGACTCAGGCCATCTCGAGAGTATTGAAATGCACGCAGCTGCATAGAGGGATGCAGGTGTGGGCGCTGAGCAGTCTGGCCATCCCTATGCGTTGAGCTGGAGAAGCCACGCTGAAATGCATGCAGCTGCACCGGATGAAGATGTGGGCACTGAGAGACTCTGGCCATCCCGGACTGACATGATGCTTTCCTTCCCAGGTGTCTAAATTAGAAGAAGATCCAAGGCCCAAACTGGAGTGGTTTACCATTCTATTTTCTCAGGTTCTGATTGTAACTATGGACACAAAGGCAGAAGAGTAGGAATTTTGGGAATTGGAAGAGGGAAGATCATAGAATTGTGGAACAATTTAGGTTGCAGAAGACCTTCAAGATCACAGAGTCCAACCATTAACCTAACTGTCCCAAGCCCACTGCTAAACAATGCCCCTAAGCACCCTATCTACATGACTTCTAAACATGTCTGGAGATGGCAATTCAACCACCATTCTAGGCAGTGTTGCAATGTTTGATGACCCTTTCAATAAAGAAGTTTTTCCTAAAGTCTGATCCAAACTTTCCCTGGTGCATCTTGAGGTCATTTCCTCTTGTCCAATTTCTTGTTACTTGTGAGAAGAGACGAACACCCACTGTTGCAGTTTGAAAATGACCAGAATTTTCAGATGTGCAGACTTGTGCTTTCATGAAGAACGAAAAAGTTATGTTACTGTCAGAGGACTCCTCCCCCCAGTTACCTGTTCTGGGGGAGGTGACATTTTCCCAAGACCTGCCCTAAAAGGTGTGCTAGGTCAGCCCATAAAAGCAGACCATGATCTTGTTCCAGCATCTTTTGCTGAGGGCTTTCAGCCCAGCATGAGGCTGCTGCCCCGTGCTAAACCCTACCACCCCTTCCCAGGACGGTGTGGGTGGAGAAGGAGGCTCAACCGCGGCTTCCTGCAGCTCCCTCCACTGTTTTCCCTGTTGGAAATGGGATGGAGGCGGCTCGCCAGGTCCGCTCCACTCCTGTAAACAGCAGGGTGGAGGAGGATGGCCCCTCGCAGTGCTAGCCCTGGCCCGGCGCCGGCCGTGACTCGCCACAGCTTCCAGCAGCTCCCGATGGACCCCGCTCCCACATCCACAGCCCCGCCACCGCAGGGAGAACATGCAGTGTCTCTGTGTGGCTTCCCCCCTGGCCCGGACCTGACAAAGTGTGATCCTGGCCACAGACCAGAGAAGCAAGACTTTGGTGCAGATTTACCATCACCACCCCCGCCACGGAACAGCCCTTCAGCATCACGGTGAGCTGGGGTACTCCTCTTTCTTCCTCCTGGAACTGAGAGAGAAGGACAGAAAGAAGAAAGAAGAGGGTCCTGGAAAACCCTCTCGGCCACGTGTAGAGTGGGGGGGGGGGGGGCGGCCCTGCTGACGCAGCCATATAGTCAGTCTCCATCTTGGATCCCGCAAGCAGATGGGGCCATGCGTCTGTTCATCACCATTTTAGAGAGACTGATCAGCAGGAAGAGAGACTGTCCTTTCTTCTGCTCAGAAAGACTGGGGGTGCTTAAGTATTGGGGGAGAATTCCTTTCTGCTTAGCTGAAGAAAGAAAAAGGACTTGAGAATCCTTAAACCTTGGTCGTGAAAGACAGAGTCTGGGTTCTTTGTTTGAAACATATGTCTCCTGCACTGAGGGATGCAGTTCAGGTGCTGAGGAATCACGCCATGCCGAGAGTGTTGAGCTGGAGAAGCTACACTGAAGAATTGAAGAATTCACCAGTTTGGGTCTCACTGTACTGCAGATGGGGGTGATGCATGAATAATAGGGAGAGTGGTGGTGAAAAAATGTGAAAAAAGACCCAAGAACCAATACGATAGTAATCTCCCATTGTATTTTTCTCAGAATACGTGATGGCATTTGTGACACAGTTTCTAGTTTGTGTGCACTAACTTGCTTAACCTTTTCTTCCTTTCTGTATAGAGTTACAGAGTTAATAAACCATTTTCTAGTTTCCTTAAGCTATCCATTGTCTGGCAAATTTATCCGAGATGTCATCGAGATCTGACTGCTTTGTTTTCCTTTATCTGTGATTGTGGTCTTCCACCCACCACACCCATCTATACACAACCTTCTTTCAGGTAGTTGTAGACACAAAATATGAAAAAATAGTATTATTTCTGAAACTGCCTTTTGAACTGAACACTTCCTGTTCTTTTTGGTGGCACAATCATGTCATTTAAGCAGTTACAAACTAAACATAAAATGATAGATGCCAAAACCAAAGAGAAATATTTCTTTTTGCTTCATCCTACATGATGCAAGACAAGAAGAAATAAGAGAATATGCTCAGTATTTTTCATACATTATCTTAGAGAGGAGAAGGAAGACAATGTAGGCCAAATACTTGTCTTACATGCTTTTTTGTTACACATGACTGATGGCTGCTTTCATCTCCACTTGTATAGCAATCCAAATGAGCCCAAACTCACAATATGCTAGGAATTCCATCAAAAAAAAAATGAACTTTCCCTTCTCCGTTCTCAAGAAGGTAGCTAAACCCTTTGATTTCTATTTTTAACAAAATGTATGAGCTCAGGGAACTAATGATGATCTCAATTGTTCATATAATCTGTGAAGCAGGCATTCAGGTAAAACACAATACACATACTCTTTATACATAATGTTACATATATTGTTACACATATTGTTTGTTTCAATTTGTTCTGGACAATGATCTGAATACCCATATATTCTCACTTTATTTAAAATAGACTCCCGGGAGTATGATACAATCCAATTTAAAAAAAAAATAAAATTACATAAAACAATTACATAATATCTAATGTAAAGGAAAAATTTATTGCTTTTTAAAAAAAAATTATTAGTTTGATTTTTCAACAATGCAATTACAGTGTTCTTAAAACACCATGATAATAATTTGTCTTGTGCTATAGTATGCAACTTTTAAAGAGGAATTTTAAAAACACTGGAATATGAAATATGTCAAAAATGGATTTAATATGAATTCAGCTAAGACAGGAATAAGTTAGCAAGATGCTGTGGTTTATTGTGTGAAATTCTACTTCAGCTGAGAAAGTATTTTCCTTACGGATTTCTTAGGGTTTTTTTGGTGATAGTTTTGTTTTGAAACTTGAAATATAATAACGCTCTAACAATTTGTTCTGGAGTTTTAGTCAGCATTAGCAGATATTTCTCTTTCTATCAGGTATGCATAGTAAACCTGAAATAATTTATATATGAGCCAGAATCACCAGATAACTACCCCAATTACCCCCTCACTACTCTCTCCCCACCAAAAAAAAAAAAAAGTAAGAATGCTTAGACTTGATTTGTAATTCATTTATAATTGATTTCTTTATTACCTTTGTGACTGGCTTTATTGTAAGATAGTACTCACATCAGTAGTCATTATTCAGCTGTTACCTACACATGGAGAAACTAAAAGATCTAAAATATTAAAGGTCTTTAAACATTTTTTATCACTATTTATTTTTTATGAGGAAATTTCTTTTGCTTTCCCAGGCAAAAAAGATTCCACCAATTTAAAGAAGCATGGCAGTTTGAGATAGGTCATATAATTTCTTCAGTTTTTATTTCATTAATGATTGTAGGAACATCTTCTCAAATAAGTCCATTTGCCTTAGAGTAGTACTTCCTAAGTGCCTCTCAGCATCTCTTCATCCTCTCATTGGTTCTTCACTGTTCACTGCTCACTAATTTCTGCCACCTAGATGGAACTTCTCTCAGCCAATCTTACCTGAATTGGGTTTCTAGAAGACATCAAAGACAGAAATTACTCTTTCTGAAATTTACCTGTAAGACAGCAATTGTGAGGAATCATATGTCTCTGTGATCTTCTTGTGATTTTAGGCAGTTTCATGTGGAAGAATAGCCCCTGGATTTCTAAGACTACAGATATATCTGTTATTTCTTGCTCTTCCCCACACAGGTGAGTGATCTCTCTAGCTCATTGACAAAACTTATCAGCAATAACAGAAGAAGAAACTCATCTGTACCTTCCAAAAGACTGGCGTGGTGTTTGCTTTCCTTCAAAAGTCTCAGTGAAGGTCAAATCATTGATGCTGGAAAAAATCCATGCTAGCTCTAAAAAAAACGCTGCTAGCCTGTACACATTGTATTTAGAGGCAAGCTAATTACAGGAAAAAATGTGCTAGAAGAAAGGATTACTTGGACAATGAACACAGAATCACAAAAAACTTAAGGCCATCAGGGAAGTTCACTCTGAATCTCCTATTTACCAGACTGAATAATCTCAGCTCTTAGCAGCTCTATGTAGCTCAGATGCTCCAATCTCTTATTCATGGCTCTCTCCAGTGTATGTTTCTTTCTTGTACTGGGGAGACCAGCATTGGGCACAGTGCTCCTGGTGTTGATAGTACAGATCACCTCCTTTGACCTGCTGGCAACACTTTCCACTTCGCTGAGAGTAGTGCTGGCCTTCTTTGCCTCAACAGCATAATTCTGGTTCCTCTTCAACATGTTGTTTACCTACACCTACCAAGCATTCACTGCAGAGCTTCTGTCCTGCACACTGTATAGTTGCAGGTTTTGGTTTTTCCTTATGTTGTTGCATCCTGTCCTATTATCCAAGTTATTAATGAAGATGTTAAATAATATTGGTCCCAGTGTAAACTACTGGTTACAGAAATATTGACTAGCCTCTAACAGGATTTGTGTTGTTGATCTCTAAACGTGTTGTTGAATCAATTCTCAGCTGACCCCTGCTTTTCATTTACCTAGTCTTTGCACCGGTTTGTCCATACGGATGTTATGGAAGACAGTATCGTAAACGTCACTAAGGTCAAAATGAACCATGTTAGTTTGTCAGTTCACAGCTACCACTCTAGGAGCGTCTGTCTAGGTGTTTGGCTTAAGTTTAACTTCATTTTTGATTACTTCAAGTAATTTTTCTAGATGGCAAGTGGGACAATATCCACCGGGTCTAAGTATCGAAGCCTGTACAGCTGCACTGGGATTTTATTTGGCTTACTGACCTATTTTTACTTCTCTATGACATTTAACAATGCTGTCAGGTGTGCATAAAAAAAAATTCATTTTTTTAATGATTCTGCCCGTGGCAGTATATAAAGCTACCAACTATGAAAGAATCAAGATTGAACAGTAACTTTTTGTTAACTACTTCTCATACTAACATTCTCTAATGCCTTTCATAAGTTGGGACATTTCCACCATGATGATTCAGAAAGAGATTCACCCCGACAGCTCTCTAGGGTCTACTTAGATCTTTCACTTTGGCTCTGCCCACAGCTCCCAAGCAGATTTACTTTAATGTCAAAAGTATAATTCCCCTCCTCTTCAAAATTTGATTTTTACCTAAATTGTAAGAACATACTGAGGGTACCAGAGCAATAAATCCTTTGTCTGGCGCTTTGTCATCCTGAAAACCCAAGAAATTCTAGAGTACATGTAAAAAAGGTGCGTGTTGCACTTTATCACCAAACATAATTTTAAATATGCTCACTGGAATTTTATTTTCTGGAAGTTATCTTTGCTGCTTATACCTATGACAAAATCATAGATCTAATTTGTTTCCAACAGTGACATTGCTGTCAAAATCCAAATTTCATTTAAAAAATGACAAGAGCCTTGCTTATATTTTTAATAAACTCCTGTGCATTTCCTACCATCACATAAATGACAAGAGCAGACTTAAATTAAAAAAAAAAATGAAAGGCTTTCATTTCCAACACCATTTTTTATAATCTCCTTGTCCATATAACTGAGGTGATGGTATAAACGGGATGCTTGCAGCAGTCATTAAGTTACAACCACGACAGCTTCTAGCTCTGCTGTTTTATAAGCTAACTAAATGTATTCTAACCTGCTTGCACCCTGCTGCAATCCTTGCACGTTTTAGTGCCTCTCTCGCCGCTTGATTTGTCTCTAAACCTACAGATTGCCTTTATAAGAATTCCCACTGACTGAAATGATACTTATTCATGTGAGCAGAGCTGACAGAATGCGGCCTCACCATTGGTGAACAGAGCTGTGCTGATTATGATGACATAGATTTTGTTTTCTTCTGGTAGACAGACTAGGTTTAGAAACATCTTTTCCCTTCAGTCCTCAAAGGAACTCGTTGCAGAATGGCTGCAATCCAAAACCTGGCTCTTAAGATGACAGCAAATAATTCTGAATAGTTCCTCCTTCACCTGACATGTGACCTGTTTTGATCCAGAAAGCCTTTACTGCAGTGAAGATATTTTCAACCTGGAGACACTGATGTGTGAAGCTATTGTCTTTTTTGTGTTTCCTGTGTTTAGTGCGACATCCCCCACCTATATGGATTGGTTCCCTGAACCACTCAGGTTCCATCACATTTATGGAAAAATAGCTGTTACATAAATTCTAGAAATGTATAAATTACATAATGCATACTATTATAAATGTATTAATTAACTATTATATAAATAATACATTTCTTTGCCATAAAGCCATGTTCACTGAAGACTAAAATACTTGCAAGCAAACAAAATTCTTGATTAAAATAAGTTTCCCCCCTACAGGAACAATTAATTTGCAAAAGAATCAGGGGCAGAGGGATTAAGGGAAGAAGAGAAAACACACTTTGGTCAGCTACTACTGTATTAGTGCCATGATATTTTGGTTCTCCATGAATGGAGCTCAGAAAGAAACTATGGTACCTCAATCCCCAAAAATACACGTCTGCCTCCTGTTTCTCCTTCCTCCTGCACATATACATGCAAGATTTCTGATGTCCGTGCTGTTGACTTTTCACACAAAAACAAAACCTGTAGCAGGTAGCTTCAATGTTTAGCACAATAAATAGAAAACAAAGTTAGTGAACAATAAGTCACAATTTCTCTCTTGTAGCTTTTGGGAGACCTGCTGGAGAAGCTGAGATATACCTACATGCCAATCTTCATCTAGTTCTTTTATTATATGTAGGAACTGAAGAATAAGAAGAACAACTGAGTTCTGTTTACCCAGAGAAATCAGAATTAAGAATACATTTAACTTTTATACACCTTATATGCAGTGGTATCTTTAATGACTTCATGTAACTCATATATATGCAATAACAATATTGTTGTCTTCAAAACAACTTTCTAAGTGCACACTGCATTGCAGACCTAAAACAAAACTACCAAGCTCTTCCTCCAAGAACAGACACTTAACAAAATGTTTTATAAGAAATGCATCCATGCCGCAGCTAAGCAGTACGCTGAGATATGTGGTTTTAAAACAATCGTGACTATCTCTTATACAAAGAGTGGTATTCTTATTATCTACTTTTGGTTCACAAAATTTCTTTGAATGAGTGCTCCTGTAATGTGTTTAATACAGTCACTGGTGTATTTTGAAGTTCACACAGTCGATTTTGATGATCTCATTGACCAGATGGTCAAGCAGTACATTGTAAGAGTAGCTTATAAAATGAATTTAACTGTTTACCATTTGACCAGGTCTTTTATGTGTAACTGGGGAGAACAGACTGTAAAGGAGACAAAGCTTCCTTTTAAAAAGAAAGTTTCAATCTTGAAAGATTTTTTTAAGATTTTTTTTTCAAGTCCCCTTATAATATTTCTGGACGGAATGATGTGTATCTGTCTCACCTGGCAGACAAGAACATTGAGAAAGTCTGTTCTCTGGGTTATGAGTGTGTATTTACAAGTATTGTTTAATCTTTTAAGACGTATATAATTAGTATGCTTTGACATAGAACATTTTTGGGTAGATTTTACTTCCTTTTGAAAATGTCTCCACTGGCTTTATTTTGTTGCTGATGGAAAATATACAATATGATAGGAAGACAACAATTTTTTACAATAACTGCCACTTTGGAGAAAAAACTTCTCAGCCTTTATTTGATCAGCAAAGCATATTGACTGACTTGCACTTTGCAGAAGATTAAGAAGTCTGGACCCAGAGTAAGTTCAAAAATTCTCAAGACTTCTCAGAAAACATGGACCAAATAAATGTGATGACTGCTTGATAACACAGCTTTCCTTTATGGCAACCAAAAAACGTAACCTCCTCCCAAGAAGATGCATCAAACTGGGTTTCTGAATGCAGACATCTGTAATTAGTGATAACATTTACGGGCATGGCTGCTGTTGCAGTTAACTTATTTTATTTTGAATGTCCATTAGAACTTATACACAGACCTTGATAACCACAGTTATATATTTCATGTTTAGTGATTTAATTCAGGTCAATTTTCAGATTAAAATTTCATATTATCTTTTTTCTTTGACTAACTAGAAATACCTGGCTTATGCCTTGTGCTATGTGTCCGAGTGCTTCCATCTTATTGCTGTTTCTAATGCATTTGATTCAGATACTTCTTAATAAAAATCCTTGAAAGACTTTGCTTACCACATGCTGTGCAGGATGCTAAAACAAAAAACCTGCTTGCTAGATTGGTAAGTGTTCAAATGTTCTTACAGCAAAACATCTTTCTTTTGCAAGTAATTTGGAAGTATGTGTGGATTTCTTGTTAAACCTGCTGAGTCAGGCCAAGAAATAAAGCAGTCTGGATAATTTATATGGTGATTTATATACTTCTTTGTCTTATTCACTTAGAGGAATTCTTTGTCCTCTTCTTTAGGAGTAAATTCAGCATCTTTTAGTGAATTTCCCCCATCATGGACTATGGATCTGATCTTGCAAATTCTTACAACTTCATTCAGGACTTTTGCAATAGTGGGTAATAACTAATTTGTCTAAGCCAACAAGAATAGATGGTACATTGATTCATTAACTGTTACAATAGTTTCTGTAGTTCTCTTCTTCATTTCCCTTCTGTCATGCAAGTTCACAATAATTACTCATTCCATTTAAAAAAAGTTTTATAATCTTTATTACTTATCGTGAATTATTTTACATGGAAAATTCAGTGTAGAAAGAGGAAAGGGCATTTTGTTTCATTCCCACCTAACTGTAAAACACTAGTTCAGGTTAAGAGTTGGGTGCTAGAGTAACACTTTGGCACCCAGAGAGCTTCTGCAGAAAAGCCAGGCTTTCGAGACAATGGCTCAATGAGTAAGTGACAAGCAGCACTGATTCCTTTACTGACAATATGGAAATACCATGACAATGAGCTACTAAAATCAATCCCTGAAAGTTATAAATTAGATGGTATAGATGAGAGTAAAATGCTTTTATAGTATTTTTCCTGTTGAAACTGAAATTACACTTCCCAATTTCCAGTGAGAATGACCATGTAATATATTGGGATATAACAAAAAATAGAATACTATAGAAAAATAATAAATCACTCTTTCAGTTTGAAAATTAGTAGAATTTTCAAATGTGCAGCAGTTCTGCTTTCATGAAGAATAAAAGAAAAGTAGTTGTGTTGCTTTTAGAGGACCCATCCCCCACCAGGAACTTGTCCTGGGAGAAGGTGTCAGTCCTAGTCCCAGGACCTGCCCCGCATGTGCATGTCAGGGTCAGCCTATAAAAAGCAGAGCGGGTGGTTTGCTTTTTTCAGTAGTAGTAGCTCTCTTCTTGTGTAGGATTTCTTGTGTGCTGCAGGCTCTCTTGGGCTGCTGGCTCTCAGCCGAGCACTCCTCCACCGCCAATGGTGCTGTTTGCCGTGGGTTTGGAGACGCTCTGGTTTTCACAGCTCACCCCTCCCCGGTACAGCACAGGCGACTGCCGTGTTTGTCGCGGTTTTTCAGCAGTCATGGGAAGACCCTGTGCCGCTGTGCCCCCCAGCTCTGCACAGCCCTTTTGCCTCCAGCCTAAACCTGATGCCACAATCGGGGCCAGGGACTAGGCAGCAAGATTTGAGTGCAACCACCCCCCACAGAGCAGCCTCAGCATTGTGGTAAGCTGGGGTACCCTCTCTTCCTCCCTGGAGCGGAGATAGGAGGAGAGAAGAGAGGAGAGGGTCTTGGGAACCCTCTCGGTCAACTGCAGAGTGTGGGAGGGTGGCCCTGTTGATACAGCAATGCAATCTGTCTCCATTTTGGATCCCCCATGTGACCGGGGCTGTGGATGGATCACTGCCATTTTGGAGAGACTGGTCAACAGGAAGAGGTTTATCATTTTCTGCTGCTGAGGAAGACTGGGGGTGCTTTAAGTTTGGGGGAGAACTCCTTCGTGTGCAGTTGAAGAAAAGCAGAAGGACTTGAGAGTTCTTAAATCCTGGATCGGAAGGACAGAGACTGGAGTTTTGTTGGAAATGCATGCCGCCCACACCGGGGTGCGACTGGGGCGTTAAGGGAGAGGGTGGTAGCACTCGTCTCTAGTAGTATGCTTTCGCTGTCCAGATCTCTGACATGACCCAAAGCCCAAATGATAGTGTAATGGCATTTGTGACACAGTTTCTAGTTTGCACTAACTTGCTGGGTTTTATTTTCCTTTCTTTCTCTTTTTCTTAATAAATTTCTATCCAGTATCCTAAGCTATTCATTGTCTCACAAATTTATCTGAGATGTCATCGAGACCTTACTGCAAAGCAATTCATTAATCTCAACCTGCTACAATCACCTATGCAAAGATAAAATCAAGGTAGTCTTTACCTTCACACTGTTAAATTTAGTGATTCAGATAAATAATTTTGTAACATGTTTCTACTGTGTCTTTTTTGGTTTTAGAGTATTTTACTGAGAAATACTGTGTGATCAACAGTATCCTTCTTCTTAACCACATATCTCCAAAAAAGTTGCACGTACCTGCAAACATCTCTGACAAAACTATGGAGGTGTTGTAAATAATGTTATTATTACTAAATACTTCTGGTGAAAATGTTCACTTTGGTCAAAGTATAATGCATTTGAGTTATCTAAATATTTTCTTTGTGATATCAATTATCTTTCCTCAACAGTAAGCGAAAACATTTTTTTTCAAAAAAATAATGGGGCATGGAATTGAGTTCAGGCCACCCAGAAAAGGCAGATACACCTCCAAAAATTTGAAGGAGGTCATTGCAACTCTATAAATAGCAAAGCAGTATATAAACTTATACGGAAGAAGTAGCAGTGCAAAACTTTAAACATAGGCCACTAGTTTATTCTCTGTAATTAAGATCAGATTTTATAAATGCCTCTGATTTCATGTTCTTTAGGTTAATAACTTCAGAAATCTAGACATTTAAAATTAAGTAGCTGTTTGGTCTTTGTGGTGGGTTCAGGACCACAATTCAATATCAAAGAAAGGAAAGTAAAGCAGTGAGGTCTCAATGGCATCTCAGATAAAATTCACCAGACAATCAATGGCTTAGGGAAACTCCAGAAAGGTTTATTAACACTAACTATATACAGAAAAGGTTATGCAAGTCGGTGCATACAAACTGTGTCATCAATGCCCTCACAGAACCAGAGAAAATAGAATGGGAAACCACTCCAGCTTGGGCCTTGGATCTTCTTCTAGTTTAGAGACCTGGGAAAGACAGCATTTCAGTCCGGGATGGCCCAAGTTTCTCAGTGCCCACACCTGCATCCCTCGGTGCAGCAGACATGCATTTCAGCGTGGCTTCTCCAGCTCAACGCATAGGGATGGCCTGACTGATCAGCGCCCACATCTGCATCCCTCNACCAGTCTTGCTTCTCCAGTCCGGGTGCGGTGCAGTTGCGAGCAGTGGCGGCACCGCGCTGCTGCGGCGGCGGGAGCTGCTTCGGTCCGGGGTTGTGGTGCGTCCGTGGTTTTTTCTCCAGTCTGGGGCACTGCTTCTTGGGTCCGGGGCGGCGATGCAGCGGGACCACACACCCGTGGCAAGTTGTGGCCGGGGTGGCTTCCAGACCCTGCGGTGGCAGCTGCCCGCCGGCAGTGGGGTCAGGCCGGGGCCAGGGCAGGTTGCGGCTGCTTCGGGAGCCGCTGTCTCCCCAGAGCCACGGTTCCCCCTCCCCCATCGTACGTTCCCAGAGTGGTGCGGGGGCACTGCCTTCAGGGCCACAGCCCCCAAAAAGGGGTGAACAAAGACCCTGTCCCGGTTTTATTGGCTCCCCCTAGCCCGCCTTTCAGGGGCAGGTCACAGGACAGACACTTCTGGGAAAGGGTCCTGAGACCTGTGCAACCGGGAACAGGTCCCCCAGAACACAACACAACTTTTTTTCCTCATGAAAGCACTTCTACAAGTTCTAGTAGTTCTCAAACTGCAACAGTCTTGTTCAGCAATGAACAGATAGAAACATGGCTTTTCAATTGGCTCTTCTATGTTTGTCTTCAAAAAAAGAGGTGTCACTTCCTAAATTCAAGTTTTTCCTGTTTGACTGTGAAGATATGGATGTTAAGAAGTAAGGACAGACGATTTTTACCTCTAATATTTTCCAGTCTGTTTTTCACTAAGTTTTGATATGGATTGCAAACATCTTCAGGGGACGAAACACCTGCCAAAATGAATCGGAACTCTGTGTCCTATTTCCCCTTAATGTGCTCAGTGAAGAGGATTTCTTTCAAGACCTTTGAACCCACAGCAATTTCCAGACCAAAGATAAAGCCAAATGAAACACCTAGTTTGAGTGAAGAAGTGGAGCAATTAAAATATCTGATATCTGTAATGCAAAATTACATGTAGGTAAAATGGAACTTGATAAATCCTAGAATAAAACTCCTAAAGAAGAGGGGGTGTAATGGAAAAAATAAATCCAAAATATTGCAAGAAAAAATGCTGTCAGTCTAGATAGGACTACATTGAAAATCAAGATCTTTTAATCTATTCATTGATGACTTGGATGAGGGATTGGCATGCACTATCAGCAAGTTTGCTGAGGACACAAAGCTGGGTGGTGTCGCCGACACCCCTGCAGACTGTGCTGCCATTCAGCAAGACCTGGACAGGCAGGAGACTTGGGCTGAGAAAAATCTAATGAGCTATAACAAGAGTAAGTGCAGAGTCTTGCATCTGGGCAAGAACAACCCCAGGTACCAGTATAAGCTGGGGACTGACCGGTTGGAGTGTAGTGTAGGGGAAAGGGACTTGGGGGTCTTGGTGGACAGCAGGATGACTATGAGCCAACAATGTGCTCTTGTGGCCAAGAGGGTCAACAGCATTCTGGGGTGGATCCGAAGAGGGGTGGTTATCAGATCAAGAGAGGTTCTTCTCCCCCTCTACTCTGCCCTGGTGAGACCACACCTGGAGTATTGTGTCCAGTTCTGGGCTCCTCAGTTCAAGAGGGATGTGGAGGTCTTGGAGAGAGTTCAGCGTAGGGCAACGAAGATGATGAAGGAGGTGGAGCACCTCCCTTATGAGGAGAGGTTGAGGGAGCTGGGTCTCTTTAGCTTGGAGAAGAGGAGACTGAGGGGTGACCTCATTCATGTCTATAAATATTTGAGAGGTTGGTGTAAGGAGAATGGAACTGGGCTTCTCTCGGTGTCATGTAGTGATAGGACGGGAGGCAATGGTTGTAAGCTGGAACATAAGAGGTTCCACATCAACCTGAGAAGAAACTTCTTCACGGTGAGGGTGACGGAGCACTGGAACAGGTTGCCCAGGTGGTTGTGGAGTCTCCTTCACTGGAGATGTTCAAGGCCCGCCTGGATATGTTCCTGTGTGACTTGGTCTAGGTGATCCTGCTGTTGCGGGGCAATTGGACTAGATGATCTTTCGAGGTCCCTTCCAATCCATAATGATTCTGTGATTCTATGATTCTATGATAAGATAGGAAAGTACATGAGACATCCCGTTCTGTGACAAGCAACTTATGAGCAAAGATCAGGAGAATGCAACAGACTGGAAACACCGACAGAATACAGAAAGACAACACTGCAAACTCACGTCAGACATTTCTGCGTTGGCATAATTGAATCTTTTCTGGCTCTCTAGAAATAGATGATGATGGAGACTAAAAGTTTGTGATTGAATCAAGCAGAGAATAAATTTTAAAGTATTTTTGTTTTTTAGATTTAAGACTTGGGAAAGTGGGCCCAAAATATATCTTTCTTTGGTAAGGCTACTTTTGCCACTGAGAAAAGAAGAAAGTGAAAAGCCATTTCTACTTAAATGGTTTTCACTGTTTTCTATCAGACAACTTCTGCAGAATCATTATCACACTTTTGTCATGCTTCAGACCTAATCTCGTTGTTTTTTTTCTAAGACATGTCAGAATCTTCCCACTTCCAGCAGCATTAATCGCCCTCCCCACAGCTGCAAATGGTGAATCACATTTTCCAAATACTGTGGATTTCACTAATCACCCGTACCACACTGTTTTGAAGTGCCAGCATAATTTTCTGAACTTTCCTCACAACATTAGTCAGGAATTGTTAGTCATACGTTATGTCAGACTTGCACCGACATGTATCTACATGTCCCGCTATGTAAGTCTATATATATATGCAGAACTAGATCTGTAAAGACAGAGGTATATCCATGCCACCTGCAAGGTAAAGAAATGAAAGAGTGAGTCACTCTAACAACTTGTAGTTCTTGTAAAGGGCAAGAAAGATCATGCGTCATTACTCCTATAAGCAAGCATGACAGATTTGTGGTTGCACAAACAGAGAATCCTTAAAGAAAATCCTACAGGTAGTACACCTCAACAAGTTCTGTCTCTACTGTCCTTTGTAAAATGGAATATCTGGGGTCTGAGTGTCAGGACTAATACTGTAGTGCTCATTTTCATGAACCCAGAGAAGCCCAATGGAACAACCTCATCAGAACAAGTGGAACCCCTGAGTTGGCTTCTCATCAGGTGATACCAAAGGAATGCCAGACCATTGCCCTGGAGTGTCATGCACCATCCTGATCCAACGTGAAACAATCACCTTCCAGTCTGAAAAGAGAGTATGAGACTCTTACCTGGAGAACATTTTGGGATTATACAACACTTAATATGTACAAGAAAATAAATATGGTTAATAGAGAGGAAAGGGATTGTGTGTAACCAGGTTGCTAGGCAGTGTACTTGCATCACCAGTCTTGGCTCATAATTGCTGCAGTCTGTCCTATTTAAACTCCATTTCTGTTTTACTGCATGTGATACAATATTCTGTGTGCACATGTGTGTATAGGTGACGAAGCCAGCAACGTGAGTAGGACACAGGGCCCATAGGTCTGGGATTTAGGTACCTAGAGAGACTAGAGACTGCTGTGGGGCTATGCATATCAGCATGCGACAGCCAGTAAGCATTAAGCCAGACTAGATTTCAAGTACAACAAAAGGCTTGAGAGCCAAATTTTAAAGCATCCTTAAATCTAAATGTGATCCTGAAGAGACACAGGGAGTCTGAAAGTTGGCTACCACAGGGACTGCCAGCTCCTGGAGAGGTGACAGGGTTTGGGAGTTGGCTACTAGTAAGAACAGAATTTAAGACCAGCTCAGAGAGAGGCATTTCTATGTGTGTGTGTGTGTGTGAGAGACAGCTGAATGTTCAGTGGCCAGTTAGCATGTAGAGTGTTGACCTGGGCCAGCTACAGGAGTGATGCACCTTGGGTATATATTTGGTGTTTGTGAGTGCTCCACTTTCTGTGTTGATCTCGTGTGGCTGGCAGTGTTTATGTCGCACATTGTACTTACCCTCTGGGAACCTGCGCTCAGCCTTGCTCCTGGATGGGCCTGGACAGATCAGCCACAAACCTGCTGCTGGAGAGAAGAATCTGTACAAGTGAGAAATGGTCTAAGACTTGGGAAATACATTTGTAGGTTTCTCTCATGATTTTGGTTAGGTGAGGTGCATCTTGTAACTCTTTCCTAATCAAAGACAAATTTTCAAATCAATCAATCAACAGTAGAAAGCAAAGTGTTTGCAAACATTGTTCTGATTAAAATCCCACCCAGGGTTTCTTCTTTCCCCGCACCTTCCAGACAGGGAAATTATATACCCTCAGTCAGAAGCATTCATGAGAGTTCAGGTGGCCTTTCCCCATTAGGAAGCATGACTTCATTTTTTTGCAAAAAATATAGAAAAGAAAGGAAAATCTTGCTAAAATTTGTTAAGTATTCATAATGAAGAAAATGAAATATAAACATGGCAGCAGTACAAAAAGAAGACATAATTTTACCCAATTTAAAATAAATTGTTAACATAGCACTCTTTGCAGTAACTGACCTTAAATAAGAAACTTAGATCGAGAACATTTAATTGCTAGCAATCATTTCTGACAGGTGTATATATACATGTGTTTTGATATATGTGTATTACATATGAGAAAGAAGTATAATAGATACAATGATGATTCTAAACACCTTCTAACATTCACACTTATAATACACATTTATACTACTAAAATGCAATGTTATTAAAGACACTTTCTGTTTATAATATTTAATTATTTTTCCCTTTTAAATAATGAAAAATTAAAAGAAGCCAAAGCTTTGAAGTTGCAATCATAATAATAACATTTTAAGCTGAGATGGAAGCACTATATATAATTATAAAAACAATTATTTCAATGGCTTTTTCATATGACAGAAAGGCAAACAGAAGCTGACCTTTAATCTGCCCATTTGAATAAGAACATCATCGCATGTGACCTATTCACTGATCTTTGCTATACTTTGGCAGCAGAATTTAATATCAATAGTCTGAGGCTAGCCAAAGATCAGTATTAAAATTGGAGATTAAAAATCAATGAAAGCAAACCAAGAAGGAACAATAAGGAAAGACTAAAAATGAACTATGATAACTAAATGTCTGTTCTGAGCTTACCATTACTTTTTGTGATTGTTTTTTATGTTCTGAGACTATTTTCTATCCTTTGGAAACTATTTCAACTCCATGCTCCTCTAACAATTAATTTATCTTGGGTCATTATTTGTGGTTTAAAACAAAGAACAATGAAAAACTATAAGGGGGGGGAGAGGAGTTGATTTTTTTTTTCTTAAATAATGTTATGTCTGCTCACATATTTGAAAATAAAGCATTTTCAAATTGTTACAGAAGTTTATTAAGACAACATGATTTTTTTTCCTGCAATAATTTCAAACTACATAATTTTTCATCAATGGTTTTAAAAGTTTATTCCTTCCTAAACACAAAATTGATTCCTAATTAATGTTTATTACAAATTGACATTTTATGATGTTGTAATATGATGGTTTTTCATGAAATATTTTAAATAGAATTCATATTTAAGTTGATTATATTAGCTCATTTGAGTGCTGAGTAATAATATGCAATACCAAATCTCAGTGAAGTAGACTAAGGTCTTCTCCTCAGCAAGTTGCTGCTTAGAATCATTTTTTGCAACTCTCCAGTGATAGTGATGTCTGGCACTAGTATTCATCTTAGATAATCTACAAACAAGTTTTAAATTATGAGTGAGTCTACACACACTCACCAGGTTCCACAAGTCTCTGTTCCTCACCTTGTAATCTCTTGTTGGAAGTTATTATTGTTGGTGCAGCTGTCATTGTCTTACGCACTCCTAACATTCTGCACAGGAAGCTTATGTTTTTCTCTTTAAATGCAGACACTATTTCTTGGCCTCTGCAGATTAGATGCGTAATCTTCAAAGCATTTCATTCTAATTTCAGGTATGCGCTATTCTTTCCTGTTTTCTTGATAGTATATGTTTCTGTCTATGACCAAGTAAAAGGTGACATACCGTTATTCTCCTTTGTTCTTCTTCTCCTTGCAAAAACAGCAAGACACATCCATGTATGTATTATGTAAACTGCCTTGGAATGTATCCTTTAGCTGCTCTTTTAAGACTTTTCTTTGTGTAAGTCAGCATTAATCTATTATGTTAAAATAGCCTACAACTGAAGTTAGCCTCTGATTGTGGTCAGAGTATATAATAAAAAAAATATTACATAGCTAAAATAAAAGAAGATGATTCATTATATCAATACTTTTTACACTTTTGTAAATTCATCGGTTTCATTAGGGTGATATAAATTAGATACCATAGTGATGAGTCACATGCATTGATTGACCTTACCTTTGCCAAATCCACGAAGCTGCTGAGAGTTTCTTCCTGGGTGCTTGAGGAAAATGTTACCTAATTATTTTCTTTTCCTACCTCTTAGACACCAATTGATTTCCCATACAGACTGACTGCAGACTACAGTGATAGAGGATGTGTTAAGTTTAGCTACAAAAAATAAAAATCCTACCAGTTTCAGTACGGTCCACCAGTAACTAGACTTGAATTACATGGTTTTTCATACTATTTCAAACAACGGTGTAGAAACTGGTGGTGACCATGGCTTATCACACTCCAAAGCACAGAAAGAAGACGTGAAAGCACCATGAAGAAGGCCATTATTTTATGAAGATGAAACAAGCATTGCCCCTCAGGGAAGAAGCCGAGACATATAATGTTGAACTGTATCAGTATATGTGATAGAAACAGTAAGGTTCTTCTCACTTAATTGGACACTTCCAGTCTAACCAATTCAGATAAATAAATGAATTTAGAGACTTCTCTTTTTTTGGCTGAGAACAACCACTTTGAAAAATGACCTATTTTTCTTTCTTTTGCAATGTGGATTATTAAATCAGGGGTAAACATGTACATTTTAGCGAATGAGTATCACTTACCTTCCCTCCAGCTGCCAGCTTCAAGTACCATGCTTCTGAAAATGCCTACTACTACCTAATTTTGGAATGAATTAGTAATCTTAAACCATTGTTAATCAAATGACATGTCCATATCAAAGACACTGCAGAATGTTATTGTTGGCAGGTAATCAGTGCAGACCCTGTGGTGTTTCAGGGAGGTTTCATTTGGGGAGTCAGTTTATTCAGGTCATAGATAAAATTCCAGAAAGAACATTTTGTGAGACCATCACAGATTTTAGGGAATGGGCACTGCTACAATCCATGCCATCACTTTCTCCTTAGACTATCAGTCTCTATAACCATAATCACAACACTGTTCACAGATATTACAAAACCTGGTTGAATGATCAACTTTTTTCAGGATGTTTTTATTAACAAACCTTTATTAGCTGCAGTTAAAAAAATACTGACTAAGAACAAATCACAGTCCAGGCTACACAGTATATGGCGTGTTTCAGTCAAACAAATGGATCGCTTCTCATTTGTCGTAACAGCAAATAACGAAAAAAAAGGCTCGTGGGATTCTGTTTACTATTCCTACAATGAGGTGGCATCTCTAGAAGTTCTCTGATTTTGCTGAAAAATCAATAGATTCATCATGTCTACTGATTCTTGAACCAATTAGACAAAGAATGGCAATATAGAATCATAGAATCATTAAGGATTGGAAGGGACCTCAAAAGACAGTTATCTATAATAACTTCTTACAAAATGTTATCCCAGGGTGTTTGACTGTTAGTCTACAACCACGATAGAGTTTGCAATTTTTTTTCAGTTTTTTGAGAAAGGTAGGACTGCTGCATAAGGAAACTCCACCCACAAAAGTCTATTCCTAACTTTTACTGCTTTTTAGAGTGTTGGGACTACTTTTGCTTAGATACTGGATTCTGTAGAAAATCTTCATAAGATTTTTTTTAAGTGTTTGAGGAAGCTTTATGTCTTGTCCTCCACAGTAGTTTCATGGTAAGTTTTGCTCTCAGGTGCTTTGAACAAGTGGCACTGTTACTCTGCTCTGACTGGATAAAAATGAAATATTTAATTTTTTACCTGAAGATGCCTACATAATTATGTGTGTTACCTTAACATTTTATTTATTTTAAAATTCAACATGGAAATTTTAAAATGTTACCTCTTCTGGTAACATTTATAATATATATGAATTTATAATGTTACCAGAATAATAATAAAATTCTGGATCAAATATCATATGGGCGGGATATACAGATTTCACTTTATGTTGCATTTGCCTTAGAATTACAAGAAACAAGTGCAGAAAAATTCTGAATCATTTACTGATCTGTGGTCCTAGTTATCAATATTGTCTTGGATTCAATTTTCTCCTAACCTTCTCAAGAGGGATCCTTTTAACCATGTCTTCACAGTATTTACGGCATTCTTTTAAATTATTTTATTCACATCTGTTGAGTTTCTGTTAATTTTAAATTGAGAAGTAGAACCTGGTCTGTCTGATTTGAGACTACATTCGTGATTCATGCAGATAACTCTTAAAAGCAGAATCTTTAACAGTAAAAGTTCCCATTTTCATTAAATGTGTAGGACAGGCTAAGGGACTATCTTGATAACAGAGCTCTTAAAACATCCTGTTTTTTTTTAATATGGGGTGAATGTACCTTTTATTTCTTATCAATAGATAAGAGGGAAATGAGCAACAGTGAACACTCTGTGGTTCAGCATTAACAAAAAGTTTTTAAATCTTCAGTTTGAAATGTTTTTCTCTTAACTTTGTTTCAATCTCCTCATGTATTTTCAAGTCTTTAAATGTTAATGAATGAATTTTGGATCTTATTGCAGAGATTGAGCAGTCCTGCTGCTGTCAAAGCCAGAGAAGTTCACTTTCCTTTTTCTTCTACTGTGGTTGTCAGTAGCAAAAATTTATCCAGATGTTAATAAAATTAATCCCTGGCAACTTATATATGGGCTGAAGAGATCTACTTCAGAAAGGTGTTTAAAAGTAATTATTAGAACATGGTAAGCAACCACAAAGATAGAAATTGCTTATGTACATCTAGTTACAAGGCTATCGATGTACTGGTTGTAGTAAACCGTGACCTTTGCTAGTCTCTCTCTCTTAAAGCACATTTATAATTATATCAAAACATAAATAAAATCACTAAGTTACAAATTGTGTAAATTTTGCACTTTCTAAGTCTATTCCAAATCTAAGACAGCAATCACATCAAGTGGCTCTTGTGAGCACTATAATGTGATCATAATAGAATGAATGAAAAGTGACTCCCATCTAATGACATTTTCTTCTATTATGATTCAAGTCATGAGTCAATTAAACTGTTTCATGGAACAGCTTCCCTTACCCCATCAGATAAATAAAAGCATTTCTATTATTAATTTCAAAGATTTGTTTTTCATCTGTACCAAAAAATGCTTATCTTTAAATAGCCATATGATTTAAAGCAAGTTCTGTTTCTCTATCACACTTTATCAAACCAATAAGCTGTGATGTTTCAACATGTCATAACTAATTCATGAATAAAATTAAAATAGAGCATTCACAAGTAATTTGCCATTTGACAAACTGACGTTTTCAGAGAAAAAAGTATTCTGCTGAACACTTCCTTATCACAACGCCAGTTGCACTCATCTTGGAACGGCTGAAGCTTTGCCGCACCGCCGTGTCTTCAAAGTCGCTGCGCACATTAAAATGCTTAGCAGCATCAGTCGACTGAGGAAGACAGCCATTACAGGGAGGCTAATTTTGGTGTTCTACTTACATCATTCAGAGATTGCTTAGGCCTCTTTGGACAGCACTGATTTTAAACACATTAAGTCTCTCTTACGCAATTCCACAAGCCAGGGGCACAGAAACTGTTTCCTGGGCCTGCTGGAATGGTTTGTGCAGTAACTGCATTAGAAGGTCACAAAAGTGATTTCAAGCAACTTGGATCTCACAAGTGACTTCTGTAATCTCATGTGCCCAGTTCAGACTCTTCCAACTGGGTATAATCTGCCACTAACAGGTAAGGAAGAGCATCCTTTGTATTTGTCCACTACAGCAATGTTTTACATAAAACCGGTTAGGAGAGTCCCATTCTTCAGTAACCACCATTACACAACAGACAAATCACTCTCCAGAGCAGAAGAGTGGCTTGTGGTGGCCAGAAGCAGGGTGTCTGTTTGAGCAGGCAGCTGTGCTTTCAGTGTTGTTAGTTACTTCATTACATATTGAACACATAAGTAGATTTCTTTCACAGCACCTTTACCATGATATGATTAGAAATTTCCTCCAAGGCAATTATCGATTGCTGCAAGTGATTAGAAAGTTATAACATCATTTAGATATTTTATTGAGAACATCTATTTATTAAGGAGATAAAAAGAGGAAATAAAATTAGAAAACATCCCATATGCAGCTAACAGATACTATGTGCCATAGCTGATAGAAGAAACTGTGCTATAAAGTTACTGTAATTTCTAATGGTCTTATTCATACATTTTTTAGCTAAAAGCTCTTCAGTCACACACTCTTTCTAAAGGCATTAAGGAGTGTGATTATGTGATTTCTTTTTTGGTGATTTTTAATTCTGAGCAGGATATTTAACTTGAAGTTCATAGAGAGCCTGGCATTGATGATGCAGTTAGTATGCAAAATACACTGTCTTTAATCCTAAAAGTACAACTGTAGTGGAATATTAACAGTAAATCACAAATAGTTTCCTTTCCTCAGTGCTGTCTTCTTTCTATCTATCAGACAACAGCTGAAAATAGTTAGAATGGCAGGGAAATTGGACAGTATTTGTCTAGAATTTTCTGAAGGAGCATTGAATTTATTTTGCACTGCCATAAAAAACCAATCTGAGATTGAGGATGAATGCTGATTAAAACTGTTAACAGGTTATACTGTGGTTAATCCTCCCTTCTGAAAATCAAAAAAGCCCACCACACAAAATTCGGTGCTTTGCTGCTTCCTTCAAATAATTTGTATGCAAAAAAGTTAATAATATCTAAATTAAAACATTGCCTTCTTGTTACAGATTTGGTGAAATCATGTTTGCTCATGGTATTCCTGCATCAAACTCTCTTCCAGCATATAAGGAGTTAACTCATCTTGGCTGCAGGAGTGTTTACTTTTCCATGGAGGGCACAGCTGCTGTTTGCTCACAGCAGGGGTCAGAGGTCAAAGTAAAAGGAAGAGGTGGCTGTCACAGGGGACAGGTTGAGCAGGTGGAGTGGGCCAGACAAATTTTGGGGTCCTTATTTAGGGACAAAGTTTTCCATTTCACCTCTTCTTGGTACCCCCTCCCTGTTTGTGTGTCTTGTTTCAGTGTCGTTTTGGCCTGTAGCACACTGTGGCCTGTCTGTCCCTCTGTTGCTCTCTGTTCTTCTTCTGCTTCACAATCCCACAACCCCTTCCTTTTCCCCTTATCTTCCTTATGTTTCATCTTCATCCTTGTCCGAAATTTCGGACCATAGTATAGGGAAATGCTTACATTGAATATTTAAGTATTGCCTAGGAGATTTGTTCTTAGGAGTTAGGTGTTACTAGGTCCCACACCTCTACTCTGCCCCGGTGAGGTCACATCTAGAGTACTGTGTCCAGTTCTGTGGTCCCCAGTTCAAGAGAGGAAACTACTAGAGATACTACAGTGAAGGGCAATGAGGATGACTGGGGGCCTGGAACATCTCTCTGATGAGGAAAGGCTTAGAAAGCTGAGATTGTTTATCCTTGAGAGGAGGAGAATGAGAGGAGACCTGGTTCATTCCTACTAATGTCTGAAGGGTGACTGTATGGAGGATGGTGCCAGACTGCTTTCAGCTGTGCCCAGTGACAGGACAAGGAGCAATGGGCACAAGCTGCAGCACAGGATTTTTGAGATGTTCATTATTTTTTCTTTACTACATAGCAACAATAGGTTTTCTCAACAATTATAAAAAAACAAAACAACTAAAGAGCTACATGCATAGAGTAGGAACATCACTACAGGATTGGATTATCCTGTTTGACTTGGTCTAGGTGATCCTGCTCTGGCAGGGGGATTGGACTAGATGATCTCTTGAGGTCCCTTCCAATCCCTGATATTCTGTAATTCTGTGATTCTATTCTTTGTATTTCATAATAATTATGATAATACATAACTGCCATATTTATTTACTTATTATTTATTTCATAATTAATTTCAAATTAAATAGCTATTACTTTATCTATATTTATGTTGAATATGCTTTACTTTTGCTTTTTTACTTTACTTAAGCCTAAAACATAGTTTTTCTGCTCTTCCCCAAGCCTGTGATGTTATCGCTGTCTGCTACTGCCTGAAATAAAGTTGTAGAGAGGTGGGTGTTGGTCTCTTCTCTCAAGTAACAAGTGTTAGGAAAAGAGAAAATGGCTTCAAGTTTCATCAGGGGAAATTTAGGTTAGACATTAGGAAAACATTCTTTACCGAAGGGATCATCAGGCATTGGGACAGTCTGCATGTGGAGAAGGTTGAATCATCACCCCTGGGTGTATTTAAAAGTTATGTAGATACAGAGCTTAGAAACACAGTTTAGCAGTGGGCTTGGTAGAATCAGGTTAATGTTTGGACTTGATGGTTCTACCATTCTGTTATTGCACATGACTGAAGTGCTGGACCTAGTGCTTGGCCTTGTTGAATTTCAGGAATTCAGTGTGGGTTCAGACCCTGAGTGAAGCTTGCTGTTTTAAAATTTGGTTTCATTTAAGTCAGTTCTATTAAGAGAATTTTTAACTGCTCTAAAGAAAAGTTTTTTTCTGATGTCTTTACTTCAGTGCTCATTATCAGGAGATCAGGATTTGATTGTGCTGAAGTGCATTCAGCAACTTGTTTGCACCTGCTTCCAGTTGTGTCCATATCAACCTGATTCCGAATACCAGTTCTGTGTAACTACCACCTCAAGAGGTTTGTGCTGTTACTAAATTGTCTTTCAAAAAGTCATTATACAAACCCAGAAGCAAGTTTTACTGTGGTTTCTTACAATTATTATTGATTATGGTGCATTTTGGTCTGGTTGCTTTCTCAAACAAAGCCCAAACTTGTTCTAAATTAGGTTTATGGAGAAATTTATTGTCATTGACATGCAGCAAAAAACCCCAGAAAGTCATTGTGTCTGATATCAGCCATTGCCTGATACACTGATGTGCGCTCATGACAGGTTTAGCTAAATCACAGCCCAGCTAACCTCTGATTGTACATGCTACCGTGTTATTAAATCATTACTGCTTTGTCTCCAAAAGCCTGTTGACTTCACTCTCCAGTCATTGTTATCCCTCAAAAGAGGTCATAACTACGTTGCTTGTGGTTGAATCACTGAATCATTCATCACATTCTCTAACATTTTGTAAAGTCAGTGTAAAAAGTTTCACCTTTTTTATATTAATAGTTCAAGTCTATTAGACATGAACTTGGTTTCTAAGGTTTAAAATTGAGATCCTAAAGTTTTCATTATCTAACCCGTGAGTATAGTACATAATACTTGTTAAACACACAAGACAAGCTTATTTTTATGCACATAGCAGTATGTAAAATACATATTTAAATAAATAATTGTTTTCTTTTTTCTTTCCTGCTTCCTTCAAAATTCTCCCATAATTCTATTGGATGTAAAATGAGCATTCAGAGACAAAAAATGTACAGGTTTCTTCAGAACACCACAAGAGTTTTCAATTCTCTGCCAGTTCCCTGGCAAATAAGAAGGGAACTAGGAGGAGATCTGCCAGAGTCCTGGGAGTGTATTTGTTAACAAGCCAGGAATGAACTAACTTTTATGTCATTTACACGGTTTGTATTCATTCTAGACTACCAACTGAGAAATACTTAAAACAAAGATCAATAAGGAGTAACACCTGCAGATATAATTTAGTAGAAGAAGTTTCTCTGCTACCAAGATGTGGTAATTATGCAGTGGACAAACCTGGGATGTTTTGCATGAGTCTCCAGTGTAGACAAGCAAGTGCCAATTCCTTTGTTCTTGGAACAAAGTATTACATGATGTCATCTAGAGCATTATCGTCTTTCTTGGTCATCATGATCACTCAAATTCAACCTAACAAGGTGAATGCTGAGAAGAGATTAGAATGCAAGAAAATATGCATGATTTCAGCACATACCTTAAGAAAAGGATTATGTTTGTATTTAAATATTAATGCTGTATTTAAATGTAAATTAAATAGAAATCAGCAAAACAGTACAAGTATATGAAATGATGACACATGAATTTAATCAAGGACAATGAAGAAAAGATTTTACTTACTCAAGCAGAGTAAGTAGCAGTGTTTCAGCAGGGAAAAAAATAAATTCCTCTAAAGACAGAGGACCAGCTACTTGTAAGGGAAATTATTCAATACAGTTTTAGAAGTAAGAAAAGGAACAGAGATCAGTGATCCAGGAGGTCTTCCAGTTTTACAGTTCCTTACATTAAGACTGTTCCAGGGACTTGTAGCCTGGTGATTACTTGAAGCAATAAAGACTGTTTCTAATACTTGTATATTTACACCTCGGTGGAGCATAGCAGGTGAACTTTAAGATGAGACCCAAGACTAGCACAAGTTGTACAATACCAGACATGCTGACAAAAAATGAATTCAGATGGTACCAGAATAAAGACAAAAAAGTTCTTATTCTCTCCCCATTCTATATTGTGTATATTTCAATTTATAATTTCTCATAATTAGAAAAAAAATATTTATAATCCCTGTTGCCCAGTATTATTTTGTCATGAGCAATGCCAAAAACAATGTGGTAAATAGCAGTGTTTCTCACAGACTCAAGCTGCTGCCCTACAATACACTGTACAGTAAGCACTGCCTATTATGTTATCACATTAGAACACAATTCACTTCAAGAAAAATGCCATTGCCAAAAATATTCGTGAGTCAGCTCAGAAGCATTGAGCTAAAAGTTCAAGTGTGAAGACAACCAAAGGCATCCAACTTGTAAAGCTAAACTTTTTATTGAAATCAAGTAATACACTGGATTAGGATGACTCCTTAAATCTTTAATTTTTAAGACTATTAACATACAAGGCCTTCCTGCTGGTAGAAAAGGAAAGACCATCTTCACTGTTCTCAGTTCCAAAGTCTTCTAGCCTTGCTGTCCTGCCCAGTGTTTTCAAAGGTTTACAAAGCTGACCAAATTCCTTATACCCTGCACTGAATGTTACTTTTCTTTGTATTTTCATCATTTTTTTCTACCAATTGCAAGTTTGAGATCTATCCACTCGGTAGTTCAGTGTAGATGTCACAACTTGTATCTAAATATTTTGAGTACTTACAGGAAAATGAGGGGAGCCAGCCCGTATTATTTTTAACTTAATTTGTTACAGTGCTGTGATTAAGAACGTGAACTGTCACTCCTGTTGGCCACATTGCTCCTGATACAAGCCAGAATACCATTGGCCTTTCAGGCCACCTGGGCACACTGCTGGCTCCTGTTCAACCAGTTGTTAACCAGTACTCCCAGTCCGTCTCTGCCTCTCCAGCCACTCATCCCCGAGTCTGTAGCTGCAGGGGGTTATTGTGGCCAAAATGTAGGACCCTGCGCTTAGCCTTGTTAAACCTCATCCCGTTTGCCTCTGCTCAATTGAACCAGCTTGTCCAGATCTCCCTGCAGCACCTTCCTCCCTTTCAGAAGATCTAATACAACCCCCACCGCCAGCTCAGTGTCATCCACAAATTCACTGAGGATAGACTTGATCCCCTCATCCAGGTCATTAATAAAAATGTTGAATAGAACTAGGCCCAGTACTGATCCCTGGGGGACACCACTGTTCACTGGACATTAACTGGCTGTGGCACCATTCACAACCACAATCCAAGCCATGGGCTGCCACCTTTTCCAGGAGGATGCTGTGGCAGACTGTGTTGAAAGCTTTGCTGAAGCCTAGGTAGACCACATCCACAGCCTTCCTGTCATCCACTTGATGGGTCACCCAGTCATAGAATGAGATCAGATTGGTTAGGCAGGACCTTCCTTTCCTAAACCCACGGTGACTGTGCTCGATCCCCTGGTTGCCTTGTACCTGCCGCTCAAAGGCACTAAGGATGATCTGCTCCATGTCCTTGCCAGGCACTGAGATCAGGCTGACAGGGCTATAGTTTCCCCAGATCCTCCTTCTGGCCCAGACTGCCCAACCTCCAGTCATCTGAGACCTCCCCATTATCCAGGACTGGTGATGAATGGTGGAGAGCGACTCTTATGCCAGCTCCTTAAACACTTTGGGATTAATCCCATCTGGACCCACAGACTTGCTAGGATCTAAATGACCCAGCAGTTGACTAAATATTTCCTCTTGTATTACAGGAGGGATACTCTGTTCCCCATCCCTCTCTACTAACTCGGGATGCCAGATACCCTGAGGATAGCCAAGTTTTTCATTAAAGACTGAGGCAAAGAAAGTGTTAAGTATCTCAACCTTTTTCCTGTCTTCAATTACTATGTTCCCCTCCTCATCCAGTAAGGAGTGGAGATTTTCCCTCTCCCTCCTTTTGCTATTAGTGTATTTCTAAAAGCACTTTTTATTATCCTTAACAGATTTGACCAGACTAAGCTCTTGCTTAATTAGAGTTTTGTATCTCTAATTCACTTTCTACATGACCTTACAATATCCTTACATACTTCCTGATTTACCTGCCCCTCTTCACAAAGTTGATAAAATCTTTTTTTTATCTTCTGAGTTCTTGCAAAAGTTCCCTGCACAACCAAGCTGATCTTCTTCCCCCCTGGCTGCATCTTTCAGAGCAGCTTCCCTAGGGACTTTGTCAATCAGTCTCCTTTCACCCCCCAGAAGTATAAGGTAGTGCTTTTATTAACCCCTCTCCTTCTTTCTCCAAGGATTGAAAACTCAATCATCTCATGATCATTGTGCCCTATATGATCTCCAACCTTAACTTCCCACAAGATCTTCCCTGTTTGCAAGAAGCAGGTGCAAGAGGGCACCTTCTCTGATTGGCTTTCTCACCAATTGTGTCAGGAAGTTCTCTTCCACATATTCCAGGCACCTCCAGGACTGTTCTCTTCCTGCTGTATTGCAGATATCAGGAAAATTGAAGTCCCCCATGAGCACAAGGGGCAGCAATTTTGAAACCTCTCTCAACAGCTTATAAAAGCTTTCCTCTCCTTCTTTATTCTGGTTGCATCGTCTATAACAATTCCCATCATAAAATCACTCTTGCTGGCCTTATTCCTAATTCTTACCCACAAGTACTCAACTGTATCCTCACCCTCATTCACTTCTATGCATTCATATGTCTCCCTAACATAGAGGGCCACTCCACCACCCCTTCTTCCATGCCTATCCCTTCTGAAAAGTTTATATCCATAAACTGCTGCACTGACTTGACCATTTTTTTTATCCCTGCAGTCTCCTATTTTGTTGCTAGTTTATATTGAAGACTAATAATAAAATTAGTCACAAAAAATAATGTACATTATTTCTATTTACATTCCTCTTTCCAATAAAATGAACAATTTTCCACTACCTTTTCAAAAAATCACATCTGCTTCTACTACAATCCTGTATTTAGCAAGCTTGTTTTCAGGAACTGTCTTTACATTGTTTCTAGGATTTCCTGATTTTAAGTTGTCTGTATAAATCCCTGTGGATAGCTGTGTAGCACGATGACAAATTTTTATCACTACTACTGCTAAATTTAAGTAAATGGTATGTTTCGTTTTTATTTCCACCAGCAGGCAGTTGAGATTTGAACTACAAAACCCAAACCAAATAGACACTTTCCTGTCAATTCAGTGAAAATCACTAGTTTTCTTCTTTAAACCAAGTTTTCTTAGAAAGAATGTTCCATATCATGTAGCTATATAGATTCAATATTTTGAGAATTATTTTAACTAGCACCTTGCTTGTCTAAGCACCACTCACAGTCAGATAAAGGTAGTTGTTCCAAGAAAGGAAATATGTGTTTAATGAGCATTTTGTTGGTTAGTTGGGGTTTTTTGTTACTGAATATTTTTCATTATGATGAAGCATCTAACAAATCTCTTTTACAGTGATTTGTGTCTAATGTTGTTTTTCCCCTTTCTCCAAGTCAAGTGAGCAGTGCTGTTCCTGAAACTGGCTCCTGTAGTATAAATGAAGAATAGGTGCTGAAGTTTTACTGCAGTTCTGTGCACAGACTGAGCACAACCAGATATCAGTGGTGTTTTTCTCTGAATAGCTAAAGACTGGCCTTGAAAGGTACAGCGTGCCTCACTGGCCTTCCCAGAGAAACTACTGTCTAGAGAAGGTCATCCTGGAACAAACAAGGCTGTAACGAAAGACAAGTTTCATTATGTCTATTAAAAATCTCTAACAATTAGGAATATTAAATAAATAAGGTAACAATTTAAATTCCTGAGGAGGATATTTTTGTGAAGTGACAAAAGGCTCCAGAATATTGGGACAGATTTTCTAAGTTATATGCGTCTGTGGAAAAGAATTCAATAAATGTGACAAAAGAAAATCTTAGTGTAAATTTAGTAAGTTAAAATGCATGTTATACATTAGCAGGTTATAGGTCATAAGCCCTTAAGGAATCCACTATTAACATCTTTCTTTGTTCAGCTTGGCCGGAATTCATCTAGATTTGTCACATCTATCTGGACTTCAGCCACGACAAGATTGATTTGAAAAGTACAAAATCTGGATGTTCTTTAATTTATTTTTTTTTAGTCAGGAGTGGGACTTGAGGAGGAGAAAGCTTCATGCATTTGCTTTATATTGACTTTATTCTAAAGTTGACCTTGAAATCTGATTCCCTCATCCACCTTCTTTACTGCGTCTGAAATTCAGAACTGGTAAAATGGTTTATCGTAGATTGAGAAAAATATGTATCTCAGGGAGGTGAAAGTGATTTGAGAACAAATTTTCCCTTGAAACTTCCTCAAAGTAAGAATTAATGTATTATTTAAATGTTGGTTAATAAAAAAGTCCTGTAATGGCTTTTGGAGGGTATTAAAATTTTAAGCCTATTTGTAAGAAAAGCAAAGAATGTGCATGGTGTTACTGTGTATTATACAATTACAGAATAAAAGAAGTAATGATAAAAGGCTTTTTATATTTCCTTGGTGAGTAAAGTATGTATCAGTTACAAAAAACAATTGCAATATTAATTAGGAAATAAAAATGATGTCATTTCTTGAGTAGGAAATGCATTTTCAGCACAATCCTGAAAGGTAAGTTGCACCAGGGCTTTTAAAATGTGTTAGGCTTTCTGCTTTCATCTTATAAACCACTCTTCCTCTCTGCACATGACGTACTGGCAAATAAATAATCTAGAAACTAAAAATGTCACCATTAAATAATTAAAAATTGATGTGCTACTCAGAAGATTTTGTGAAATACTCAGCTTATTATTTAATCAGTAACACAGATGTGTGGATTTTTTTTTACCTCAGTTTCCCCTGACACTTTTTTTATGAGTAAGAGTGATCCTTACAGCAAAACATTTCAAACAAAATGTTAAGGCAGAATACTCACAGCAAGAGCTTTTCTCACACCATAAATCTTGCAATCTTATTGAAATCAGTTTATTAATATTATTTCACTAATACATTAGAAACTCAGTGACACAGAAGTGGTTCTGCTCCCCATTCTTTTCAGTGTATTAGGTATTTTGTTTGGAGTGTGTTCATTTGTTTTGTAGTATTATGGGAAAAATCCATAACATTTCTGAAATGCCATACTAAATGTAAGTTAATAGCATTTAAATATTATTAAGCTATGGATAACTATTGAAAATTAACAGTGTGCTTTCTGAAATATCAGCTGTGATACCTTGTTAAAGCCATCACTGCAATACTCCATAATAAAGCTTTGAAGCACGTATTTTAACATTCTATTCTGGCAGCTGAGGAATGTAATGCTTATTTCTTCTGAGACACAACACATTACTTGAGGCTTACTGCCATAAGGGATTATGTTGCAGGTACTGTTGATCACCCTCCACTTCTTCCATGCAGCTGCACCAAATTCTTGTGATGGTACTTGGGAAAGATGCATGGCCATATCACACAGTTCTCTCTCTCCACACTCTGTGTAGACAACACAAGAGCAAGGGTTTCAGACTACATTAAAAATTTATCGTTTCCTACCTCTTACAAAGAAGTGCTGTGCACATAAAACAGCATAACTATGTCAAAGTGAGACTCCACAAAAATGGTGGAAGCATAAGAGGATGTATTCAGGTAGATTAATTTAGACAGCTTATTTTATCACTTGTGAGGGCTGTGTTAGAAATGTTAGTTGCTTATTTTAAATACCCTTAAGTTAGAGTAACATTTCACTTTTAAGCTTTTGAAAGTTTTTAAGTGTCCAAAACCATTTCATGAAACTTTAATTAATTCTATATTTATAGTAACATAATCCTACTACTGTACTAATGTATCCCCAACTGGGAGAAAAAAATGCAAAAATTGAAGAAATGCAGTCTAAATAGTCACAGTTCCAAAGGCAGGTAAATTACCATATGTGTGTGTGTATATATATATATATATATATATATATATATATATTCAAGTGGGACACACTGTTTCTCCAGGATTTCTACCAGAAGAAAATGAACCTTTACTCAGCCAAAGTTGGGACAGAGAATATTCATTTGCTAAAGTTTAAAATACCCAATATAATTTATGCAAAATACAGTAAAGGTAATCCAGCTATATTTTAGAATCATAGAATCATAGAATCATTTCGAGGTCATTAAGGGACCTCGAAAGATCATCTAGTCCAATCCACCTGCAACAGCAGGATCACCTAAACCAAGTCGCACAGGAACCTGTCCAATTGGGTCTTGAATATCTCCAGCGACGGAGACTCCACAACCCCCCATGGCAGCCTGTTCCAGTGCTCCTGTTCCATTTTATTTTGTTCTTGAGTCCGTGGTGGTTGTCATCATATGTTCCACTCTCTAGGAACTGGTGTGGGGGTATTCTGAACTCACTTTTGTGATCTGTTGGAGAAAATCAATATTCCATGGAGGAATAAAAATAATACTGGTACCTGACCTTTCTGCTTCCTTGTTGTGGTATTATCAATGTCTCAGGAACTCAGACAACAGTTTCTCCTCCCCCTACCACATGAGATGACTACGTGAGAAAAGTCTTCAGTGAGAAAAAGGAGAAGGATAAATAGCCATGAATGTGACTTTAGTAAATTGGTATGTTCCTAGTAATAGGTTTAATATTCTTTCTCCTAGAGTAGTTGCTTATATTTTTCTCTACTCCTGACACATTGGTTGCCTCCACTCTAGGAAGTATTTTAGATATTAAAAATATATATTGTCCACTTGCTGTTCTTCTGAACTCTTAGCCTCACTGCTGAGATGCAATAAAATATGCTGGTTATACTAAACAAAATTCTCATGAATTTACTAGAGCTCACCTTCCTTCAAACTGTCTGCTATTTTTACCAGCCTGATCATTCACTGCAAGAGAGTAACACAGGAAAATTTCATTGAAAGTCAAACAGTTGCTGAAATGGGTACCTGAGGGGAAAAGAGAAAACACAGGCCTTTGTCTGTTTCAGTTTAATGTGAGGAAATATTGTGGGATATGTTCCTATACTTCTGTATGGTGTTCTCCCAGCTTGCTTAACAGATGACTGAAAGGGTATTTGATCAAATATTCCATAGAAAATAAGTCATATGTAATTTCTCATATAAGAAATCCACTTAACGGTAACTTCGCCAAAATCTGTAAGTGAGAGTTACAGCTTAGAGCAAATGTTTTGTCAGCCCAGCAATGATCTGCACTACAGAGCTGTGATTATATGAAATTATTATCCATGGATAATATTTTTAAAAACAGGTTTTTTCCAATCATGATAATGTGTTTCTGTAACCTGACCAAACAAAAAAAAAAGGCCCAGATAAAAATTATTATTCCCGAAACACTAACCTGAGGATGGGTTACACTTGATTTCTTCTGTGACTGTAGAAAGTAAAAGAAAAAAGTCTAATTTTATTACATTTATATGAATGAGCTTGTATTCAACCCCATACACAAAAGAGAACATTCTGAGAGATACAATAAGCGTATTTTGGTAGCAAGTTCGGCCATGCGGTAAGAATGTGCAAATGAGTGTTCATACATCTTTCACACACGTGATCATAAAGAGTATGCACGCCCATCTGTACATACCTCTCTATAGGCAACAGGCTGACTGATGGTTACAATATTATTATAATACAAATTGTTCCTCACTTTTTCATTTTCATTTAATTTTAAAAAATAAAGCAAGATCTTCAGTGGTGAAAAAGATTCACAGTTGGAACATTTCAAGAAAAAATCAACTTAGGCTAAATAAAGTTAGTCCAAATAGCCAGGTTTGAAGGTTCTTCGTGAAATAATCTGGTTGAACTTCTTGTGGAAAATGTACCTGGATGAGATTACCTAGCACTCCATCCAATTGCATATGGAAAACCTTCAGTTTATGCAGACTCTACACACTTGAGGATGTTGTTCCAGTGAGTGAATGTCCTCACTGTAAATTTTTTTGTTCACGTTGAAATAGAACCTTTGCCAGTGCAACAAGTATTCATTGCCTGTGTTTTTGCTCCACGGCTTACTGCATGAAAAGTCTACTCTTTGTAGTTGCCTTTTGTCCTGTAATAGTGTGATGACACCCTACCCAACCCCAAGCCTTCTCCTCTCCAGACAGAAAATACATAACTCCTTCAATCTTTCCTCATAGGGCAGGTCCTCCATCATTTTGGTCTTCTTTGTGACCTTCTTTTGGACCCTCCCCTTGTGTCTTTCTTGAATTGTGAGGATCAGATAAGGACACAGAACTGAGTGGAGTGTGAAGATTACATCTCTGCTAGCAATGCCTCTGCAAGTGTATACAGGATCTGATTTGTTAATCTAACCCATCCATATTAGTTCTAAAACGTCCACAAAACAGCAATCAACTACTTCTTTTCTTCTCTTTATCTAGTTTTAGAAACTAGTTTTCTATTTTATTCCACTTTCATGTCTTACTAACTTAACTTCTATGCCTTTCATTAATCTGAGAAATAAGTTTTTTTATAAATGGAGGTTCCAACATTATGCTAGAAGGTCTAGGAAGCTCTTCTGCATTATGACTCTTCATACAGAATTAAACCTGGTTGGAACAGCTGTGACTAAATGTAATTTTATCAAAGCTAAAATGTTTCCCAAGAGGCATATTAGTTTCAATGAATTTTTCAAAGGAAACTTTTCTGCAATCCAGAACTCTTTTGGTTACTTCTAATGAGAAAAAGAGATAAGATGAATAAAAAAACCTCAAGTATTATACTGAAAAAAATCAATTTTTGACAAAATTCCATTATCTATAAAACATCTGTAGCTATTCCAATGTGGAATAGAGAAAAAGTGTAGGTTTTTGACTGTCTTTCTTTTCTGATAGGTTCTCTACTGCATGTGAGAATTCTGTATCAATCCGTGGGTCAGTGAAACCAGTCTCCTATTCTGTAGATTATCTCCTGATGGACAGAATTGCCTATACATTCAACACCTGAAAGCAGGAACTAGAAATTAACAGCAAGTGTTAGAGTATATAATTATGATGGTAAGATTCACATGAACCCTTATAAGCACATGTGATTGCATGTGCTGCATCAAAGAAAACTGAGGTTATTGAACACGATAGATCTGGGAATTGAACTGGGTATGTCTTTGCTGACTTGAAAAAGGCAAATAGGATCATAGGATCATAGGATGTTAGGGGTTGGAAGGGACCCAAGAGATCATCGAGTCCAACCCCCCTCAACTTCAAAAAGGGTGAACTGGCCAATCTGGGAAACTAGAGGTAAGTTGTTTTATTTCAGCCACTGGAAAGGTGTGGATTTTCCAATGGTGACTTTCATTTGATGGACAAAATTGACTTCTACAATAAACAGACTGGAACTGTGACTGAAAGGAGAGACAAGGATATCATTTACCCCAAAATTTTAAGTCTTTAAGCACTGGCTTCTACAGCATTCTTGTATCCGAGTTAGGACTGTCTTGTCAGGGTCCACGTTGATGGTCCACATGGATTGTGTGATCCGTCTGTTTGGATGGTTTGACTCAGAGGGTAGTGGTTAATGAGTTTTGCTCTACCCATAGACCATATAATCAGTTCTTCTGAGTTGATCAGATCCAAGATAAGATTAATTAATTTTGTAAATGTGCTAATGGGCCAAAAAAAAAAAAAAACCCAAACCCCAAGGACAGCTAAAAATCCCTTAAAAACTCACAGACAAAACCAAAGACTGGCCTGATTTGGAAAAAAAAAAAAACCAGCAAGACAGACTGAATTCACACGACATAAAAACTCCAACACAAAGACATACAGGGATTAATCTTATGTTCTTACATCACTGAACAGAGCTGCTACCTCCATCCCTTCAGGGGAAAGAAACCTCCATCAGTTCTTTTCCTTGTGGGAACATAGTGTTTTTCTTTAATTCCATGCACAAATTTCTCAGTGCTTACTGCCAGCACATTCTTTAAGGGCCAGTTGTCTGCTGCATGTGGCTCCAAGACAGTCTTCTGTGTCCAGTGTGGCAACTCCTATGGGCCACGGGGGAAAACTCAATTTCAGCAAACATTGGATTGCAGGTGAAACCTTTCCTCTGCTGATCTCTGAGGTTCCCAACTCCCGTTTTCTGTCCATTCACCACATTCCGAGGGCAAGATGGCTGCTGTATCCAGCCCAGTGACATGTGTCTCCTCTCCAAACAGAGGCCAAAAATGCTGTACCTGACTCGCATCCCAGATTCACTGCTTCACAGTGAGTCAGGTCTCAAGACCACAAAGGGTGAAATTGTTTGTTGCAGTTTGAGAACTGCTAGAACTTGTAGAAGTGCTTTCATGAGGAAAAAAAGTTGTGTTGTGTTCTGGGGGACCTGTTCCCGGTTGCACAGGTCTCAGGACCCTTCCCCGGAAGTGTCTGTCCTGGGACCTGCCCCTGAAAGGCGGGCTAAGGCAGCCTACAAAAAACGGGGCATGGTCTTGGTTCGCGCCATTTTTGGGGGCTGTGGCCCTGAAGGCAGTGCCCTGAAGCGGGGGGGAGGAGGACAGCGGCTCCGGTGGGACAGCGGTTCCCGAAGCAGTCGCAACCTGCCGCAGCTTCTGAACCAGCTCCGGCCCCGGCCTGACTGCAGCGCCAGCCAGCACCTGCCGCCGCAGGGTCTGGAAGCGACCCCGGCCGCAACTTGCCG
>VXBP01000986.1:3170-36795 GCA_013400115.1 Rhinopomastus cyanomelas | reverse complement strand
GGTGGTTAGCAGATCAAGAGAGGTTCTTCTCCCCCTCTACTCTGCCCTGGTGAGACCACACCTGGAGTATTGTGTCCAGTTCTGGGCTCCTCAGTTCAAGAGGGATGTGGAGCTTCTGGAGAGAGTTCAGCGTAGGGCAACAAAGATGATAAGAGAGGTGGAACACCTCCCTTATGAGGAGAGGCTGAGGGAGCTGGGTCTCTTTATCTTGGAGAAGAGGAGACTGAGGGGTGACCACATTCATGTCTGCAAATATTTGAGGGGTGGGTGTCAGGAGGATGGAGCTGGGATGTTCTTGTTGTCATGTAGTGATAGGACGAGGGGCAATGGTTGTAAGCTGGAACATAGGAGGTTCCACATCAACCTGAGAAGGAACTTCTTCCCAGTGAGGGTGACGGAGCACTGGAACAGGCTGCCCAGGGTGTTTGTGGAGTCTCCCTCACTGGAGATATTCAAGACCTGACTGGATGTGTTCCTGTGTGACTTGGTTTAGGTGATCCTGCTGTTGCAGGCAGATTGGACTAGATGACCTTTCGAGGTCCCTTCCAATCCATAGTGATTCTAGGATTCTATGAAACCACAGGGACTGCTCCGCAGCTACTGCGCCGAGTGTGTTTTTGCAGTGCGTTGCCATTTCAATGCTGATCTGGACGTGCTCGTCTTCGTAGTGTGCTTTTGCGGTGCACTCTGAAGATTGCTTACCTTCTCACGATGCGGTTGCCTGCATGGGAAGGGAGATTGCTCCAAGCAGCCTTATGTGGTACAAAGTTCGTCTCCTTCTTTATCTTCCTTCTGGTGGTGAACGGGTCAGTGTGAATTAATACTGCTGTCCCAACTTTGTTGGAGGATGCTATAGTTAAACTAATATGAGAAACTACAGCTTCCTGCAATACTCTTGCAGCTCCTGCTTGTTTGACAGTCTTAGATTCCTGGTGCATCTGTGAATGTTTCAGTGACATTATCTTAAATGTAATGTCTTGCTTAAATAACACAGATGCTTGGCTTTGTCTTGCACTGATTCTCATCACCGCGCCCCTGCAAACGATCTGACCTAAAAGAAAAGTGGCGGCAAGTTGGATCATCCTGTGAAAACCTGAAATGCAAGGGTTTACCTTCCAGTTCTTAAGCTTCTCTCCAGGTTGTATGAGGGAGGAGCTCTTCTGTAAATACCAGTCACTTAAGATAAGTGTTTTCACTCCTGTTATTTCCCAATGAATCTGAGAAAGGAAAGGGAGTGACTGAGGTTTGTGGATTTTCTTGCGTCCAGTTAAGGAGACTCACACCATAGGTCCACATAAGAGTCTGGTTTACTAAAGTTTAATAGATTCCATCCTCGGGGAGAAGAGGAGAGGGAAGGGAAAAGAGATAAAATAGATAAGAGCTTTAGATCACCACCCTGGACTGCAGCACTGTCTGTCGAGGTCTTGCTCTCCCTCCCTTCTTGGTTCCATAGTGTTTCTGTGTCTCTGGCCATCGTCCTAGTCAGTCTCCTGGCACATAGTCAGCTCCACGGATGCAGGGGGATGGCAATGGGGGCGATCGGTGGCCACTCTCTCTGACTACTTTTTTATCCCCTGATGCGAGGGATGTTTTCTTCACCCCTGTGACACGAGGGACTTAATATTTTGGTGATTTAGTTCTTGGTTTGGGGACAAGTTCTTTGCTGTGTCCCCGTTGTGTGAGCATACGTGTGCAGACAAAACAGCAGTGATCCGGAGCTGGCCTGTTCAGTTCTTAACACAGAATGTTTATCTCTTCACCAGCTGCAGTGATTCCCACTTCCCCACACTTCTCTCTGCCCATAATCATTTGAGCCATTTTCACTAGTGTTATTCAGAATCTGCCACCTATGCCTGGCTTTCCCACAGACTGAGGAAAACCTGAGCCTGAGTTATTTACCTCAGATTCAGGGACAGAAAGAGGATCCCGTATTAGCTATGGAAACACCTCCTCACTGAAATGCTGGAACTGAGTCTCAGCCCGTGCCTGTAGCTCTGTGACTGGAAGTACTTTATATTGCCATCTCTGCTCCTTCTCTGACTTTAGTGTGACAAAATTGATTAATTGTTGTGTTTTTTAAGATGTCTGCCTTTTTTCCCTCCCTTAGCTCTTTCAAAGCTACTGGCATTGCTGAGGCATTAACATCAGTATGAGGGGAGTTTGCATATGCAAATTTTATTCCCTTAATTAAAATCAGGAGCACTTGATTACACTGCTGAGCCCCAGAGCTGCAAATATGTAAACAGAGGTTACCCACTCTAAAAGGAAAATTAAACCCCAAGTCGTGTGTTTTGATAGATTTTTCTTGGTTCTTAGCCTGCTGTTAATGTGAGGCCCGGCTCCAAAATGAGTTTCTCATTTCCTAGACGTGAGAGGAGGCTGTTCAGCAGCACATTCGGTAATTGTTTTGTGTAGGTTAGGGATTGCTTTGTTTTCAGTTTGTTTGCTCCTCTGATTTGGAAGTCCCTTGCTTTCTGGGTGATAGGAACAAAGCAATTAAGAAGCAGGTGTAGTGTGAAGAATGTGATGGGGCATTTAAAAAAGTGATTAACAGGAAAAATAAATATGGATTTTTATCTGTTTTCCTAGTGCGTGCCCATAGCCCTTCGATATCCAAACAGTGCTTCGTTTCTGCTGTCTCCAGAAGTCGGGAGGACTTTCACTGATGGACCTAAGAATATGATTTGGCGAGACTTTGCTTCCTGCAGTAAGCACCTTCCGTGAAATGCTTGTTCTGTCCTCGCACAACAGTCTTTAGTGCCCCTCGGCCACGCTGATACAACTCTCCTTGATAAATTAGACTGTTTGAATTATCTGGTCAGAAGAAAGGCAAAAAGCCTGGCAGAGCACACTGGTACTGTGTGTTTTCTCTAGGTCAGAGTATTTCAGCTGTCTAATTTATAGCAGTTCTACCAGCTGTGCTGAAATGACTGAGAGTTAGCCTGAGTGAGGGAGAAAAAGGGGCTGGGGAGGAGCGAGAGCTTGTGATCAGCTAGTGTCGTAATCACACTTCGCAGACAGATGCTTTCTGATAACGGTGGCAGTGTTAGTTTCCAGTTTTCCTAAGCGTAAAAAAGCAGTGTTGTTACACCAAATATTTGCCTTCCTTGCAAGTATGTGTCTTACTGAGCTGTCAAGTTCCCTTTCAGCTCAGTCAGTTGTCTTCCAGCCTTAACAAACAATAACGGTTCTGGACCGGATGTGGGAATCGCGTCTGCGTTTTGTCGTAATTTTGCACCACGGTCAGTCCACTTCCAAAGTAATGCTTGAGCATGATTGTCGATGGAAGACTGTGCATTTCTTAAAGATGGACTGCAACCCAAAAGCAAAGGGCAAGTTTCTGTTACCGAGATAAAGAACAGTCTTCTGTCAGCTCCCGCGCATCTCGCGTTAACAGTAACGACAGTTCCAGCCACGTGCACGTGTATTTCTCATTAGCGCTAATGGGCAATATGCGCACGTAGATCCCTGGTTAATACTGGTGGGTATTACATATACATGCAACATTCGTAAGCATTGAGGCTTCTCATGTGGATGTCTAATGACCGTTAATGGGAGTTACGTGCGTGTGTGTTTCCCATTAACGTCAGTGGCTCATGCATCTCATGTTGATATCAATGGAGAATACAGGAAGCTATGTATCTTACTAATATTGGTAGGAGTGATGTGCACGCTGCAAGGAGAAAGCTACTCCTGCGTACCCTCGGTAAAGAAAGTATCTGTAGTTGTTAATTCTGTTCTAAAAAGGCTTCGGTTTGTGTTCTTCGTGAACCATCAGCGGTCTCCATGATGCACGGAGGCACGGGTTTCATTCCCCGGTGAGTAAGGCATTTTTGAAAAGCCCAAACAGCCTTTTCCTCATCTCGTGTCATCTCTGTTTTTCGTTAGGCCAACAAACTTCTGAGTTGCTGATATTTCAAATGAAACTCTTGGGAGTGTTGCACACCAGCTGCTGAGCTATCGCTCGTAGGCACCCGGAAGTTATCACAAGTTCTTGCCATCCTCACTCCATGTCATGTCGTGTGCTAGCACAGCGTCGTGTTGCGCTCTGGCTTGGTGAGGGAAGAATGAATGTAGTCAAATCTAGACGCCACGGCTTCCCTTTAGAGTAACAAATCTGTGAGTGTATTGCATAGCGGAGCCTTTTATCCTTCCCGTTACAATGGGATTACACTTCGGTGCCCATTTCAGAAATGTGTTCTCACACCTGTCAAGCTACTTCCATGGGGTTTTCCCGAGGACTGTATTTTAGATTTCCATTTGAACGCTGACAGTGCTGTTGCCTGGTGTGGGTGCAGGGCTGAGGTTTTGCATTGATAGGGCAGTTGAGGGATCTGTTCCTGGAAAGGACTTTTTCCCTGTCCTCTACGACGAGTCACTTGCTGTATAGTTGCAAAAGAGTAAGGAAGAATCTGCACCGGAAGGGCCCATAGAGTCCGTATAGCATGAACAGGGCCAAGCAGAGCTGGCTGAGAAGAAAGTTGTTCTCCCTACCGAGTTACATATGTGGAGACAGGGAAAGGAAATTGTATTATTAGAAATCGAGTGATTTGTGATTGTTTCTCACCTTCACATCCCATTGTAGGATAAATTATTCTTTTCCTATTCTTCCGTATACCCGGCACCTCATGCGCGGGCACTGTAACCCGAAACAGCATCTCTAGATGCCACTGTAATGGCCTAGCCGCAGCTAGTGCTAGAAACAACATATAGGTGCTATTTCCAGTAGTAAGCAATGTGTTTTGTTTTAAATGTGTCCTTTGGCATGATACTCTTATCGCTGTTCTCATTGCTACATGGAATTAGAATCTCCATTGTCCATGCAAATTAGGTACAAACCCCCAGTGCTGGCAGATAACAGATGAAAATGAAAGGATTGTGCTTGGCAAACATGACTGGACTGCATCAGCTTCTCTAAGGTGATGGAGATAGATAATGCACTTTCTTGTGCCAGGAGGTCCTCTGCTGTAACAGGAAGGCTTTGGTGCGGGGAACGGCAGGCTGTGTCGCTGCAGCTCAGTTTCAGGAGCTTTCTGGAGAGAGGGAGCTGGAGCGAAGGCATGAGAGCAGTTTTACCTCACACAGAAGCTGCATAGACAAAGTGCTTCACGTGAGCCTTTTCCACCTGTCCTCGCTGTGCCCCTTCGGCAGCCTGTGTTCAGCATTCTTCTGTTACACGTTTGTTCCTCATTATGGACAAGCCTTCTTTACCAGCAGATGTTTTATTGCTGGCTTCATGACCCCAGTGGAATCTGTATTGGCCCTGCATGCACTCTGCTTCAATTCAGATGGAAATCAACCACGAACGTAGATACGGCAGGCATAAATGCGTTAAACTCTTTGGTAAGCACAAACGTACAGACTCGGACGTTCGCTTGCGTCAGACACACATAGCATGCACGCGCACGCGCGCTCACCCACGCTCGTGTTCACCTGTCCTGGAAAGTCTAATGTGGGAAAGGCGATTCTAGTGTTAAAGGGTGACAGATGTCAGGAGACATCAAGGAAAATCACAATGACAATGTTTTGTCTGGCTACAGCAGCATTCGAGATTCTAATCTGTAACTACAGCTTTCACTTATAATTCAGAATTCGGCTGCTAAACAAACTAAATAATTTACTGAGTACAATAGTGTAGCTATTCTAACTGTGTAGCTTGGAAGTGCTGCGGCCATGCCTTTGTTCCAGAGAGTCACCAAATGGTGGAAATGTCAAACTCTTCCTTAAAGTGCATCTTCCTCAATTCCCTTGGTAGACAGCACTGATTTTTTTTTTTTTTTCCTAAAGATGTTTTATTGTTTTTCTACTTTTCATCAGGGTGGAGTTGCCATGGCAATAAAGTACGATGTCTTGCTGGATTTCACCTTTGCTGTCTTGCCTCATATGGTTTTCTCTCCTCAGAGCAAACATGGTGGATGCAATGCACATACAGATGTCTCCTTTCAGATTTCTTTCTCGAGCCTGCTTGGCAGCTGCTCTCCTGAGACAGGCAAAGCAGCACTTTGCAAGCAGCACTTCACTTTGCATTCATCCTCCCGCTCTCTAATGGCCACCATCACGTCTCCTTTGCTTTGTGAGCTCTCTTTTAAGATGGACAAAGCTTTTCATGAAAGACTTGCTTCTGGTGTAAAGAGAACGTTTTGTTTAAGTGGTTCAGTTAACCAAATGACCAAATCAGTTTTCCTGCTCTCAAAGTCATTTGAGGTTAAATGATGTCACAGCACAAGTTGGAAACATCGATTTCATATCCTAGTGATATGCCCAGGGCTAAGCCAGTTACTGCATTTAAAAGGCTGGATTTAGGTTGTGACACTGCTATCGTGACTCTGCCTCTGAACTGGGTCTCTCCCTTCCTCTGTCAGTGTTTACCGTCATCCCAATTTTCCCAGTTACCCTTCCAGGACTTGGCCCAGAAAAAGAAAGTTCAAAAATAAAGTCACATACTGGGATGAAGAGTTTTCAATTTCTCTATCTCTCCCACATCTTTCAAAAATAGATTGTAAGTCTGTTATCTGTATCTGAATTTCACAGTGGTGGCATCTCAGGAATCTGGATGAAAAGGGTAGTAAATTTAAACCTAAGTCACAGTCCTTCGGTTTGAGCTCTGTGGATCAGCTCTTCTCTCCTTGCGGAGTCTCATCAGTGGAAGTAGCTGGTATTTCAGGGTGCGCCGATGAATAATGCAGCCCTTGGAAGTTGCACCGATAGAATTTAGAACTCTGCATGCCAGCAGCTGTATGGCATCAAACAAATCAAAATCTGTGTAATGTTTCTAGTGCGATATGATTTTTTTTTTGCCTTTATTGTTTGTGTTTCTCTTTACGATTCAGGCAAAGTAAAATAACAATAAACCACGTGAACTGTGGAGTAGCCACGATGCCTTTCTCTGCTGCTTCTCAATACTCTGCTTGTAGTAGTCAGCCTGAGAAAGCATCTACTGATTTCCAGCTCAAGGTTGTGTCTTCTGCTTTACGTCTGTCTTACTTACTAAACCTGCAATAAGTTTCCCCTCTGATTTTTACTAACTCCGCCCTAGCGGAACGTTGGTGTAATTTTAAAACATCACTATAATATTTTTCTCCTGACCGCATGGGTCTCTGACTGCCAGTCCCACTTTTTCTCTTGAACAGATACTGTAATTATTATTCAGACATTATAGCACCTGAGAGACGTGGACGTTGTCCAGCTCTTCCTTGTCATTAGTGACGTAGAAGACAAAAAGCGACACGTGGAAATCGAGACAGAGGGGATGAGACTTCGCGTGCTAAGCAGCGATATCAGCTCTGTCGTACTATCTCGCACTTTCAGGGTATTACGATAAAAGAGGAAGCGAACAGGAGCCTCCAGAGCTGTCGGATGGTTTTGTAGTTGTTCCCTCAGGAGCTTCTTCATAGGATGTGGTGGAGCAAAGAGCATGAGGTCATTTGCCTGAAGACTGTGTGGTTAGCACGAGAGGTTGGCTTCCCAGGTGTCCGTGTGCTAGGAATCTGTTAATAAAGAAGTCAGTCGGAAGACTGAACAAACTTTTCTGCGGTTGTGAGAAAACGTAGCGCACGTTACATTGCTGAAAGAAACCTTTGTTTTCAGGCTGGTGGTAATGGCCTGTGAACGCAGGTTCACTGCTGCCATCGTGACAAGTGGTCTCTGTACTTTACAAGATGAACTTTCTGTTTACCATTTCGGCTCTAAGCTAATACTTCCGAGAATAATAAGTCACATCTACATTGCTAGTTGTGGTTGTGGAGCAGATTGTGCTTTGGCTGCTCCTCTCCAAGTTGCTTCTCAGGGCAGAGGCCAAGCTTCTTCCTAGTCACTTAGAGAGGACCACTCAGTTCTGTGCCTTTTAAACCTGACCTCAGCCCAGTTTGCTAACATGCAAGGCCCAGCTTCACCTGCTCTGACAGTTCCCTATCACAGCAACCCCAAAGTGGGTTCCGCACTGAGCGGTGTTTGTTCTGTCACCTGAAACGTTCGGCGTAAGGGTTAGGGGCCCCATCCCAGAAAAATGAGCTGTGATTGATGTCTGACTGCTGTTTTAGGAAAGTGTCAAACCCCAGGCAGCAAGTGTGAAGAAAATTGGAGTTTTTTAAGCTAATTGTGCTGCTTAGCATTTTTATCAGGAAGATTTACATGTGTTTTGTGTATTACTGCTATCCCTAGGTTAACACAGCAGGACTGAGATAATGTACAGATCAGCTACTTCCTCAAAGCCATGTGAGAGCTGAATGAAGAAATCAGGAACGGGACCCCCCACCTTGGCTTTCCATTACACGTCGTAAGTTTCGTACAGCCCCGTGTCGTGCGCGCCACTGGTATTTGCATTTCTAAAGTGGCTGCGCACCCTGCCGTTTAATTTGGTGATAATATGCACATTTGGGGGTGAAAAAAGGTCTTTTGGAGGACCGGTCGTGTGCTGTGTATAGCAATATTTATTGCGAAAACCTGATGGTTCGTGAAGATGTCTCCCTGCACTTTGTGCTGATCCTGTCCAGAACACCGATAGGTAACAGAAGTCATTTTTGTGGCAGAAGCAAAGGGGCTGGTGATGCGTTTTGTTTGTGGTCCTATGCCATTCCTCTAAGGAAAGATGTACCCTCGGCCCGCGTTAGAAAGTATCAGAACCAAAGATAGAATTCATTACGTATCGTGTTTATACTGAATAGAAGTTTAGCTTTTGTAGCTGATTGCGTCATTGGAAACATCTAGTAGTATTTGACTAATAAAATTTTATAGGCCTGAGGACCGAGAGCTGAGCTGAAGCGCAGAAGCGCGTTACGGCATGGTACGGCCCGCGTGTCGGCGTGTGAGCTCTGCCCGTAGCTGATGCAAATCGGGAAATCTGTGAGACTGATACTGGCCTTGCTGCAGGTACAGTAACCGGTGTCACATGGAGCAGAGCATTGTCCGGGTGCTGTTATAGTCTCCTAACCCTGTACAACATTTAAACCCCCTCCCGCCCAAAATACACAGCTACTTAAGGTTGCCTTGTTTGGAGGAAAAAAGTCAACGGCTGGACCTGAGAGTGACTCCTAACTGCTGCAGAGAGAAACAATTCTCATAGGCTTTGCTGCTGCAGAACAAAGGCAGTAGAAATGCAGCGATGCAACTGCTGTAATGACTGCATGAGACGTTAAACGTCTTCATGTGCATCCATGTTAACGACGAGCATTTCGCCGTAGGCTTCAAACGGTCTGGCAGCCCAGGCAGAGAAGTACCTTGTAGTTTTCATGCTTTGCAAGGGATAATAGATAATGTGCATGTTTAGTCGCTTCTATCTGTTAGGATTACGGTAGTAATTACTTACTTTATTATCTTAACAGAGGGTTTCCTTAAGCACTGCATACCTGCACCCTGTAGTTATTTGGAAACTACATAAAGAGTATTGGCTCTTGTCTAAGTACAGGAATGGCTCTTCCTCGTATGATAAACACTCGCTCATCCTTTAATTGACTTTCTAACCCTTCTGCTGTGGTGTCTAGTAAGTCTGTTAACTGATAGCGGTCACTCGTGACAGGAGCAGCGATATCCTGGGAAGTCCTGCAACCTCCTCCTTCCAGCAGCTACACACAACTGCCTGTTTAGGAGGATAATTCCAGCTCCTTTCTGCTGACCTGTGCTAGCTTAACATTACTCTCCTAAAAGGAAAAATCCCAGGTAAGGGTCGTGACAAGCTTTACATGCTCTTATTTTTAGGACATTTCGACAAAAGGCAAGCGGAGATGAGTAAGATTTTGAACCCGGGAGATCTCTGCTTTTCAAACAAACGGTGATTATCTGACCTATCTTATTTCTTGTGGGTTTCATAGTACCCACCAGCAGTCAAAGAGGTAGAGGAGTCGAGATATTCACACAAATCATGTGCTGACAAGACAGAGCGCTTTAATGTTAGAAGCTAGTTCATTTTTCTGTGCAACTGGAGGACAACCGTCTCAGTGCAAGTTACCCTGTAATTCCTCATCTGTGCATTGGCTTTAGTATTAACCAATGCCGTTATTTCTGTACCAGATTCCCTGAGAAGGGACACAATATTCATAGTCTTGAACAGTTTAGGAATTTGCTAGTACGTGCTTGCAAATGCTCTAATTGCCTTGCCAAACAGAATCAATAAGCAAATCTCTGTTGCCTGGAAAATGGTCCAGATAAATGAAACAGAGTGCATGAGTGCATCTATTACTGCGACGGGAGCAACCTGACCAGGTTGGGATAGTCTTGTTTTCAGAGATTTGTTCCCAGGTAACTTAGAACAGAACAAGCAGGTAAAAACCACTCCTTTCCGATGAAAAGTAGAGAATACTGGTCAGCCATCAATTTAACACTTGTTGTAGAAACACTAGATGTGAATTCAACACAAATAGGATTTAAAACATTAATTTTTAGAGTGGACCAAGCCCACGGTTCCCTCCAACCACACTGTCCAACCTGGGAGAGCATGGGACACTCTTCCCGCTTCAGAACCCTAGACGTTCTTGGAAAGCTGCAACGAGTTTGTATCATCGCAACAGACAAAGAAGGATGTCGGCGAGAGCTATAACCAGACGAGCATCTCAGACACCCTCTTTAGTGACAAAGATTCAGCATTGCTGCAAATGTCACTGGTTATAAAATAGTGAGGAGGGAGAAGCTGTGCTGTGCGGGTGAAATCTCAGCAGACTGATTTGATTTTTTTTTTCCATGAAGCATTAGCGAGTTTTTAAATAGCTGCAACCTGCATATTGGAAATGCCTGTGTGTATAATACATGAACAAGGGCACCTTGGCTGAATATGTTATGGAGCGGAGCTGTCATCTCTGCCCCCTTTGTAATCGTACTTTTGCTTGATTATGTGAATAGACAAGAACAGCGAGGAACTCTTCTCAAAACTTAAATTAGACAGTGAGTCCATGGATTAAGACTCTATTTTTAACAAATAAGCATCCTTTCACTGTTTCCTTTCCTTCTACCTCTTTATTAAGTCAGGCCATTTCTCTGCAGCTCTTTATTTAGACACAAAGCCTGGTAAATGAGCAGTTTTATCCACAGACTAACTGAGGCTTTTTTGTGATTCGTTCATCTGTGGCTCCAGTGAAGATGTGATCCCATCTTCATTTGTAGACCTAAGAGACAATTCAGACGCAGGAAAGAATGTTTGCTACCAGAAGGAGGCTGCTGCATCTACTGTGCTTGTTGTATGTGGAGTGTGGCACACATCTCTCTGCAGTTGTTTGTCTTTGTACATAGGATGAGAGGATGTAATAATGCACTTGCAGGGCAGCGAGTGACTTGCAGAATGTCTCAATAAGACACATAGATTTTACTCTGCGTTAGTCATTGAAATACATGCATAGACGTTGACAAGCACCATAATCCTGGCCTGTTTCAAGAAATGGAGACATAGACTCTTTTTGGAACAAACGCTTCTTCCTCTCACGTGTTGTCTCTCTGTGTTCCCATTACCTTGCATCTCTTTGCAGAAGGACTAGCAGTCCGGGTCTTAATGGTGGATCCCTAATGACCAAAGCAAAACAGAGGGACGGCAAGTTGTTTGGTAGAGGTAGCTTGGGTCTACGACTCTGTCGTTGACTTCTCAAGTGAACGGCACAACGTGTAGCTCTGGGTGGTGAAGCTTACTAATTGCTGTTGAAAGCAAGGGCTTGCTGTGGAAATGAAGTGCATGCCTGCACTTTTGGTTTATATTCCATCAGAATTGAAACCATTTTAGGCCCTACATGTAGGTCTTTACAGCTGCCTGTACTGGTTTTTCCATCTGATTTGTGTGTCTGTAAGTCAGCACTAGCACTTTCATGCGCAGGAAGGTTTTTCTAAGGCTGTTTATGATGCCTTTTTGAGCTTATTCAAGCCAGCCTTTTTAACAGGGGCTGAGCACATGAGGAAAACCAGGGGTTTTGGACAGTTTCTATCATTGTAGAAATTACAGTGATGTTCAGTAGATTGAGATCCCTTGTAATATAACTACAGTTTGTGAGCAGGATCAGGCTCTTACCTTACTACATTTCGTCACAAGTAAAGAAACATGGTTTCCCCTTTTTGTGGGACCTCAAGAAGCCATGTAAGTTTGGGACCCCAAGATTTCAGATGACCCTGGATTTGAAAAAAGTCCCAAACTTCAGGCAGCAATGGGGCAGAATGCCTCAGCCCTTTGCAGGCTGAGCAGTGGTTGGTGCCAGACCAGTAGCTGGTGGGGAAGGACGGAGAGGCAGAGATCATTAGCAGCCTTGAGAGACAATGCTCTGGCAATCTACTTGGTACCTGGGAATAAACATCAGTACCACAGGGGAAAAAGGAAAAAATGCGAGATCGCTGAAACGGCAGCGCTACTGCGTTTGCTTAAAGGAAAAACAAAACAGGCAAACAAAGGCAACAACAAGTAGAGGATTCGGGGGTTTGTTGTCACCTCCAGCGGAAGTTTCACTGTCCTTGTGTCGTGCACTGTCACGTTACACTATGGGTATGAAATGAAATTTCTTTTCTTCTCCAGAACTATTTGCAAGCTGCTCCCGAGTCTCACATCAACACGAGCTTCTTGCTTTAGAAAGGCTGCCAAATTGTGAAGAGAAGAAAAAAAATGTGATCGATTCCTGTTTAAAATGATCAGATAATAGTTAGCAGAAGCGTTTTCTTCTGGCTGCCTTTTCAAAACCCTACTGAGATAAAAGAGGAGGATGCATGAAAAAATCTGAAACCTCTGAGACGCAGCCCTTTTGTGGGAAGGTTGGAATCATCTTTTCAGGGCTTTCTCTTCATTTAAATAAATTTTGGAAATATAGATTGCAACAGACCAAAGGAAAGGGATAAGGCACCCGAAAATGAAGGCATGAAACAATATTTAAATGATGTGTGACTTCATTCTTGCCTGAAGGCATGATGAATTCATAAAGCGAGTCCCCCAGGATATTTCACAGTGTGGTGCTACGCAGTCTGCCTCCCTGACAGGTCATTACTGCCTATCATGCTGGGATCCGGAACACGGTGCGCTGCTGGTGGCTGTTTTACCTGCCTCGGTCTCAGTGTAGCCTGTGTAAATACGAGTCGAGGGCTCTGTCTTTGGAACCCCAACCATCGAGGCAGCCTCACAAGACAATGGGTGATTGATTTCCTCTACAGGACAGAGCTGTGGAAAAAAGTGATCCTGATTGCAGAAGGGTTCCGGACAGGCTCCTTGCAGAACTCGCGTGATTTTCAGTGATGGCCACGTGGGGTAGGCTTAGCGTACTGAGTGACCAAAAGACGCTCGTTAACGAGTAGGAGACATCAGAACCGCAAATACAGGAGAATAGGAGGGCCGAATGTAAAATTCGTAATAGAGATGCACTTAGGATGGATGAACCTCTGAAGAAAAATACGTTGTTAGTGGGGTATGGTGAGGGCTCACCTCACGGCAAAGAAGCTTCCTTTCTGTGTTGCGTGATGTTTCTCAGACAAGAAAAGCTGTGAGCAAGAGTTTTGCGTGGCCATTTTCAAACACGGGCTGGCTTCTCTGGGTCTGTGAGATGTGTCGGTGGCACTGATGACCCTAAAAAAGGATTAACTAGCCTCCAGGCAGTCGTCCTCTGGGAAAAAAATTATCAGTCATCTGATCCTGGACTATGTTCTGCCAAAAATTACAGAGCAGTGATGGAGTATTCGGAGACCGACCTGAGTGTGATGGTTCGAACCCTTTGCCTCCTCTCGCCCTGCGGAAGCACGCGTTGTTTGTGCAAACCGTTAGCCAGTAAAAGCTTTTTGTGGCTGATGCTTGTCCAGGTTTTGTGGGTGATTCCATCAGGTTTACTATTTGAAAGCTAGTGTGTCTGTGAAAATTTTATGGAATAAGGGATAACGGGAAATGCAAATTTACTCTGTTACCTTCAAAAGTCCAGCCTTGTGGATGCAGATAAAACTTAAGGCTTTCGGACATGCTGCTTATTTAGATCTGTTTACATTTAGATTCGTACACTGAAATATTAATGTCCTGGCAGTATTAGTAGCCACCTGAAAATAAATACTAGTTGTTAATAATAACAGATATGTTCTCAGACTGTGGCCATGCAATAATTAAAAAAACCTATCAAAATACTCAATTTTTATGCTAGATTAACGAGATTATACTTCTGTCTGCTAAAAGCAGTTCTTCAAATCCACTGTGGTCTTCCTCTAAGTCTTCTGACTAATTGGACGTGGAAACCGCTTCTTGAAATACAGTGAAAGAAAGCATCAACTTAGCGTTACAGTGGGAGGTGTAAGCTGTGGTCTTACTGTTCTGGTTTTAAATCTGAATGAGTATTTCTCATTAGAATGTAATGGAAAAATGTATGAATCGATAAGCGGTGCTTTGGAATGAGCTTGCAGAATTGAGGAAGTGCAGCGGGGATTAAAAAAATAGCTAGAGGCTGCCTTCTATTTTTTACTAATCTACCTTGTGAAATCTGCACCTCTGTACTTTTTCTTTCTTGCTTGCTTTCTTCTCTCACAGAAGTAGTCTCAGTCAGTTTATTGATTTGTTTTTATCCCAGATTTTTAGCTGCAACGGTAGTTGTAACTCCTAGTTTGACCAGATACCGTCACCGTTATGGTACTTGTAGGCTTGAATCACAGCTACCTGCAGTGTTTGGAAAGGTCCCTGGGTTACAAAAGCTAGATCGCTGGATGGGAATATCAGAAACCAAGTCTATCGTGCATGCTTACTAGTGACATAAAAGTTTACAACTGTGGCCGTACGGAAGATTTAGTAATAGTTTCTGATGTGAGCGCTAGCGTTTTTAAGCCTGTCACGTGGTAACGTGACGAATAGAAGATGGAAGGTGTGAGGAGTGACCGTTTATCGATGTGGGTTAAGGAACGAGAGAGAGTGTCGATGCACTTATAACAGGTACACAAGGCTAATCGATGTGTGCTCTTTCTCTGTTTTATCCACCTTACCGAGTTAAAGCCTCCTCCTTTGAGGATACGGAAGGCTCCGTCGCAGACAGCCTGTTTCTTCTGCGTAAAGACGGATAATGGTGGTGGGCTATGTGCAGCTTCGTGGTAGGTGGACTGCCAAAGCTGAATTTCCTCAGGAATGACAACATAAATCTATGAAGTTTTAAAACTGCTCTATGACGTGAGTTTTCTTTCAAGACCCCGCTCCAAACGAAAAGAATTTCTAGTTAGGACACGTCTCCATGTGTATTTGCCATCATAATACTTTCTTGTCTCTGCATTCCACCGTTGTCTTCATCCACTCTCTGAAGGTCCTCTCCCAGTATGTCGATGGTTACCGTACCGCTCTCGGTCAGGGAGTTTACCCGGGTTACATAATTGTGGTTCCATTTCGGTTCCAACCAAATCGAGATTAATTTTTTACGGGAAATTTCTGACCCTTTGCATCTGATGGCTACTGATGCGGGATGCAAGGTCCAAAATTGATCTCTGTTACAAATTTGTGACACCCACTGAAGTCACCCTGTGTTTCGGCATGTACGTCTGCGATTGTGATGTCACTCATCGCTGTGTGTTGCTCCCGTTTCTGCTGTCAGATGCTTGCCTCCCTCTAAAAAACCCCAAACCCTTCTCTTTCGCTATTTTTCTGGGGATTGTAGTGTGATTTACCTGATGATAATTTCTACAATGACTCTTTATTCGTCTTTTAAAGTTCAGAGCCATCCAGCCATCTGGTGTCTCATTAGTTCTGCGAAAGCCCTGCCTACAAAGAAAAAAAAAATTACGTGGCGAGTTTTAAGAATTTGCATCCTAATGTTGCAAAAGAGACAGCTGATATTTTTTTGAGCCAGAGACGTAATCCTTGCGGGACCAGGACATAACAATCTTTCAAAAAATTTCTTTGGATGATTGTACAAAATAAATAGCGTGATCGCTACAATGTACCTCGCGTGGCAGCGGTAACAGACGTATACTGAGGCTTTTCGTGCACTGCTCTCCTAGCTTTTCATTGGCCGCTAAGCATCAGGTTTTTGACAATAGGGAGACTAGCAGCGTTAGTCTGAACCACATTGAGGTATGTACGATTTTAAGAGATTTGGAATCGGATGCAAAGGGCTCATAATTTCTTAATGAGCTGTTTTGCTTTCTCTCTGCTGTGTGGTGCTGGAGACCTACATATCGGTGCAGCCAGTAGGGAATCTGTGAGTGAGCTTATTGCTGTTCTTCCTGAAATAGCAGATCTGTCTCTTGAACTCCTTGTCCTAGCTGATGATATGCATATAAAAATCTCATCCTGCCACCAGAGTTCATTCTTTTCTGTCTGGAACGGTGTTCCTGCAAAGGAGCAGCTTTTCTCCTTTTTTAACTCTGAGAAACACCTTTCAATTTGTTAATGTGCTGCTCTGTAAAAAATGTCTCCCATGTACCCATTTCAGAGAGACGTTATGAAGGTGTGAACCATTTTTTAAAAGGCAGCTTGTTACCGCTGCATATAGTAAATATCCTTCTGACGCCCACTCTCTGAAGTTGTGACTCGTCAGTCTGGTATCTCTAATCCACTACCACTAATTACATCGTACCGGTCTTGCTCGTTACCACCATGAAGATAACGCCTAGTTAGGACGAGAATACCGATCCTCCTGGTGAACTGCAAAGTCTGGCGTTGCGCTTCTTTCTGCTGCTAAGCTTATTAAATCGGTGCGCACACAGCCAATTTTCCACACGCCTCTACAAAATTGTGAATGTTCTTTCGTAGACTCCTGAGTTCGGACCGGGTGATGCGGAATGTGAATGTCCTTTTCCACCGTTAACTTTCAGAGCCTGCCGCAGCTCAGAAATGCATTTAGCTGTACTTTTTATTAAGCAATATAGGAAATGACCCATTTGTATCTGTTTGAGTATGAAACAGAAATCGTGAACGTTTTCCCGAAGCCTCGGTAGGTCTGCAATCCGGTTTCCCGAAACCCGTCGAATGTCCTAAGTGCAGCGCAGTTTCACCAGAAAAGTCGATTTGCTTCTAAGCCAACCTGTAGCTACTAGAAGCTATCGATCAAAAAAGGTAGAGGAAGTGTCACTTACCTACCTCTGGCTGATTTGAGACAGTGGGCAATAGTTCAGCACTACTCTAGCTGCTTTCATGTTACGTGTTTGTTCTGTGCATTTTGATACAAGCACCGGCACTTCACCGGCTTGGGAGTGAGACACATCCCAGAGGCAACTCGCCCAGGAGAAAGAGGGACCAGCCGAGCTCTGGAGCTGGACTCTGTACTCTGCTGTTTATCCTGAAAGAAAACCAAACTGCGATAAATACCCAGCAGGCTCTCTCCAATGAAGAGGTTTAAATTCCCATGCTATTCTTATTTAGTCACAGTCCAGATGAGAAATTGTTAACGATCTGCAAGCATTCGGTCTAAAGACCGTTATTAACTCTGCTCTGAGAGCTAGCAGTTTATGGTGATGACTGGCTGTGAAATAATTGCTAGATTGAACTTCTGCAGGCCAGCCAAGAATTTGCGTGTAAACATCGTAACAGAAGAAGACAGCCTCTTGGTTGAAAGTATTGCAATGTCATTTTTGGATTAGCGTTGCGGTCCCGATGGACCGGCATCCTCTCTGGGATGAGGAAGCAACATCTCTGGAAAGCAGAGTCTTTAGTGGCGCCGAGTTAGTTCCGGATCATTTAATTCAAAACCCCCACGTCATTTCCTTTTATTTAAACCATTATTAGGAAATATCCTTCAGCTTATCACACATGAAGCATAAGCTTCCTCTGGTATTAACTTTGAATCTTGGGGGATTATATTAATTTTGGTGATAGCACCTGTTAGTGAGCATTTGATTGCCCTAAGTGCAGAAGGATTTACTCCTGTTATTGATTTGTTGGCAAATATATTGGGTGGAAATCCTCCGGTACTGCCAGAAGCTGTGGATTTTCCAAATGTTATTGGATTTGTGAGCAATTTTCCTCTGTGTTTTCACTTATGATCGCTTTATAAAAGGAAAAGCCCAAGAGTAAGGTGAAAAACAAATGTTTGGGGTCTTTTTTTGTTTTGCTTCAAGAAAAGCTGCCTTGTTTTGCTTTGTTCCTGTTGTTGATCGCATTAGTCTGGCTTTTGCCGTGGTTGCTCCTGAGACAAGTAGCCAACTGAGAAGACATTGCTATGAGAGCCTGCAAGAGCAAAGCCGTTACCTCTTCGGGGCAAAGGATCAATAGAGCAAACTTTGTTTCGTGCCAAAGATGGAAAAACCCATCCAGCTGCCCCAATAAGTGTAGGGGCTGTTGTGACTTCTTTCATAGCACTGTTTTCCTCCTAAATGGTTTTTTCTCCATCCTTTAGGCAGGACCTAACAAACGCCAAGAGCAAAACAGACTGAACTCTTGCAACCTGATCCATGACGCCTGTCCTGGGCATCCGGGCAGCGTCTCCCCGCTTACGTGGGCTCTCCTTGCACCACGGCCGGCAGGCCCTGGCACACAGAGGACTGTCCTTCACTCACAGGAATGACCAGGGAGCAGGTGGGCATTCCTGAGAAAGTGCGGTGATGACAAAGTACCCGTGCTTTCCTGAGAAAGTGCGGTGATGACAAAGTACCCGTGCTTTGCCATGGTCTGTACTTCAGCAGTCGATATGTTACACAGAATCACAGAGTCATTAGGGATTGGAAGGGACCTTGAAAGATCATCTAGTCCAATCCGCCTGCAACAGCAGGATCACCTACACCGTCACACAGGAACACATCCAGGCAGGTCTTAAACCTCTCCAGTGAAGGTGAACCTCTCCACAAACACCCTGGGCAGCCTGTTCCAGTGCTCTGTCACCCTCACTGTGAAGAAGTTCCTTCTAAGACTGATGTGGAACCTTCTATGTTCCATCTTACAACCTTTGCCCCTCGTCCTGTCACTACATGACACTGAGAACAGCCCAGCTCCATCCCTCAAATATTTATAGATATTAATGAGGTTACCCCTCAGTCTCCTCTTTTCCAAGCTGAGGACACCCAGCTCCCTCAGCCTCTCCTCATAAGGGAGGAGCTCCACCTCCTTCATCATCCTCATTGCCCTATGCTCTCAGTCCTTGTTTTCGAGTTCTTAGAAGAGGTAAGTATGTTGATTTATCTGTATCTATTTTTTGCCAAGATGCAACCTTCTGTCCTTGCGCCCTGAAGATTCTGGTAGAACTCCATAGAAGTGTCAGAAATAGTAAACATGGGTTTGGGTCTCCAGGCTGCAGAATGCTTTTCATTAGGATTGATTCATAAGACCTCTTCTGAGTTTACAACAAAAAGGGAGTTTAATTAAATCACTATTGAGAATTGTTTAGAAAAATAAAACATTTCGTTGCGTTGCCCTTTCTTATCCTACAATGTTCATCCAGTTAAGGTTATTTTTAAGATGTGTGGTGTGAATCAGACAACCTAAGATATCGTGTGATTGTTCCAGCTGAGACGTAATAGTCGATAGCCATTATTTTCATTAAAAATAGCAGTGAACGGGGCTATTAAATCCTGGTAACGATGCTACCGAGAGAAGCGTATGGCATCCGGTGCCAAATAGCCGACAAAACTAAATTAGCTTTAAGCAATAGAGTGTGTGTATGTCTGTATCTATGAGGAAAAATGACCTTCGGAATTAAGAGTTGAGAAAAGTAAATTAAATGCAGTTTTAAGCATCGTAAGAATGTTCTCTTCAATGATGCCTTTGAAATGTGGTTCGTGTAATGCTCTGCGAGGCACAAATAACCTTTACTAAAATGTACAGAAGTCTGCTTCTACCCAAAAACCTGTACAGAACTCTGCTTTAACACCTGGAAAGACACATGGCACATTTTACTTTCACATCTAGCTTGACAAAATCAGAAGCAAAACATTGCATTTAATAAAGCTGCAGTTTCTTATCCTTTGTCTCTTGATCGTTACAGTGTCTCCCGAGTGCGCTGCATTTAAAGATAAAGCATTTATCTCCATTGTAACCACTTCTGATAAGCCTTTCACGCCAATTTAAAGCATTCCGCTGTTTACCTTAGTAAAGTCTCTTTCGGCAGAATTTCTCTACTGACTTAATTTTGTTTCCCTCCTATTCTTCTTGATTCACAGAAGACAGGTGTTTTCCTGAAAGTATCTGCTTGTCACTTCCAGCGAACGTTTATATTTAATCAGGTGTGTTTGGTGCCCTTTTACCTGTTCAGATGCTATGCGTTCAAGCCCCTTTTTGGGTCACGTTTGGAAAAACTACCAAATGTTTTTCCTTGTTTGCAGTCAGTTTCTTGCTTTTGTTTCGCGTATCGATACGCTGCTCACTGACATGTACTCGGCATTTCCTTGTGTTTTTTTCCTTGGCGTCCTTTGCGTTGCTCCCATTTACGGTCCCTTTCACCCGATGGGTAGCTGTACAAAAGAATTGTTTTTCTCTGTGTTAAACGGTCTCAAATATATTACATGTGTTGTTACATGAAGAGAAACTACCGTGTTGTGAAGAGGACTGATGCGTAATTCTACGGAACAGAAAGACAAAAATACTGACTTTTAGAGACTTTGTGCTTTTCCATTGGGAATTTTTCATTCTTCATAGCTAGAAACCTGGAAATGCCTAATGAAGAGCTGATGGTGTCATTTAAGGACGTCCTCCGCTAGCGGCACTTTCTTGGTTTTTTCCAGAGCGCTTATTTTCCTATGAAGACATCCATAGAAAGAGATCACTCTCAGAGTTTCTGAAAATGTGAGATTTATGCTGACCTGAAAGGAACCGGTACTTCTCTTGAGAGGTCACGTTCTGCCAAAGCGCTGCGTACAAGTTGATGTAAACAGATCGGCTCTGCGTATAACCTCCGTGTGGCTGTTGTGTGAGGATTATATTGGGCCGGTGAGTACTACAACTGTTAACGATGATGATTTTCACGCAGAGCTTGGTAATGCAGATATACACGCTGAGTGTAAGTTGTAAACCTCTCATTTGCCTCGCTCGTCTTAGTTAACGCGTACGGCGTATCAGATCGCGTTTGACGAGGAGCATTCTTAGGTTGTGAATTCCTCGTTCGTTTCAAACTGTCGCAGTACATAAAAACTCAAATGCTGTATCTGATGATACAAGCTGGATTTCCATGTGCTTTCCACCCAGCACAAATAATAGATGAATAAAAATCTTTGCCATGCAAATCCTTTCCTGGAACGACAGATGAGTTTGTGATACTTTGGGTATAGAATTGAGATTTCAGGGACAAATTCAAATTGGTGGATTTTTCTAATATTTTTAATTCCTTGACAATCCCCTTTTTTTCCCATCTGGAAAAAAATATCCTCAGAGTCCAGTATTTATATTTGTCTGGAAGCCACTGAATTTTAATTATGTCTGTCTTTAAAAAGTCAGAACCAAGAGAGGCCAGATGGCTTTGTTAGGGACTCATCTAGAGCATAGTTAAATATTAAGTTAAAAGCTGTTGATGTCTCAAGATACATTTGCCTTGTACTGTGCTATCTCCATATGCGGTTTAAAATCAATGCAATTTTACTAGAAGAGTGTTCTAAGCATTACATGTTGTTATGTGTTGATCTGATTCTAGTTAGAGGTCCCACAAGAACACTCACTCAGGAAGAAAAGGCATTTTCATGGCAAGTTCTTCATGAAAAGCTGGAAGTTCCTTGACTTTTGCTAGTAATGAACAGTCAAACCACACTCAAAAATGTATTTGATTAATGTAGCTTATTTATGCTCCAGAAATATTTTTAAGGACATTGAGAATTTTTCTCAGATTTACACAGAATGACAGAATGTTAGAGGTTGGAAGGGACCTCAAAAGATCATCCAAGTCCAACCCCACCCTGCTTGAGCAGAGTAAACCTACAGTACTGTCTCAAGATGTCCTACGTGGGTCTTGAGCCTCTGACCCCAGAAATGTAGTCCCATGCTCTACCAACTGAGGGGTGTTTTTTTTAAATTGTTTCCTCCTCAGCGTGCCCTCCAGATCACTTTGTTTTGCTCCGTATTGCCAAACGGTGTTCTGCTAGGTTTTTTCCCCACCTTCTCGCTCATCAGGTGATAATTACAAATTTTGGATGAGAGCGCCAAAATGGACTTTCTGCCAAAGTAGCGGGATGAGCGCCAGCAAGCTATCGATTAGAAGTGAGTGCAGAAGGACTGCAAATTCCAGCTAAAGAAAATTAATTTGCAAGACTTGGTGAACAATTATGTGGTTAGCCCCCTTCATTCTCATCTTCTCCGGTTATACCACGTGTGAGCGCACGGCTTAAGGTACTGGCACGCTGTGTTCAATGCCTAACGTTGTACGTGAAAACAAATGCTCTGCGCGTTACCCCCTGACCTTACAGAAAAAGAGTAGGTAACGGAAGACTACTGCAGTCATCAGTCCAGGAGCATCGCTTTGCCCGGCAGCAGTCTGTGGGCTCCCGATGGTGTGAAACTGCGCAGCTTTGCTAGGACGCTTTGCTCCGATTGGAAAAGAAGAGTGGATTTTTGACAAAATCAGAACTTCAGGGAACATTTCAGCCAGTCCCTTTTATAATTTTCCAGTTAAAAAATACTGTTGAAGTCTGGTGCAGAACAACGGAAATAACTGCTAATAGCCAGCTGAGGAGAGTGAGAAGGAAACGCAAGGCTATGTGTCATCCTCTCGGTCCTACTGTGCGTTCACAGTAGCACTTTGCATTTGGCAAGCTGGAGGAAGACATTTTTGAGTCTAATAAGATGCACCAATGGGAAATTTTGGACACCCTACGGTCTTCTTTCTTCGGTACCTCTTTTGCAACATTGCTTTTTGCATCCTTCCAGGTTTTGCGGTACTTGCGGTACTTGCGGTAATGGTAAATGTTTGGTCATTCTGTAGAGTGCACGCAAGGGTAGCTCAGAGTATTATATCGTTTATCATCAGCGTGTCCTGCTCAGAGAGACCTGTGTAGTGCCTCTCAGAGAAAAAAAAAAATGAAAAAATAAAACCCCACATTATAAAGGGGTTATCGTAGGACCACGTTAATTACAGTCTGTGGAGGGATTGGAATTTCCTCTGTTTGCCTCTTTGAGAATATCTTTGTTAAATCACACTCTCATTAGGGAAAAAGTCTTCTAGTGTCCATTCTGAACCTTCCTCAGTGCAGCTTTGAACCATTCTTGCACATCCTGTCACCGGGTACCAGGGAGACTGGCACCAATCTCCTGCAGAAGTGACAGAGAGCAAAGAGGAGACCCTTCAGCTTCTCTTTCTCCAAATTAGAAAAGTCCGGTGTCCTCAGTCACACCTGTTGAGTCATTCCTTGCAGCTGTTTCTGCAGCTTGATGTTCCTCTCTTGCTTCACCTGAGGGCCCCTTCACATCCCTCTTAAGTTGTGAGGCCTACAACCACACGTGGCACTCAAGGTGAGACCGCACCGATGCCGCATGTGGTGGGACGGCTACATCTTTTGACTTTTGGTCACGCTGTGTTTGATGCCTCCCAAGATGCATTTCGTCCTCTCTGCTGCCAGGGCTCGCTGGTGACTTCTGTTGGGCTGTTGTGAGCCAGCACCTCCACACTCTGTTCTGCAGAGCTGCTCTCCAGCCACTCCTCTCCTTATTTGTGCTTGTTTTTGTCAGTATTCCATCCTAGGTAGAGAATTCAGCTTTAGACTTGTTAAATTACTCATAGCCAAATGCTTCGGTCTAAACCTCATTGCTAGGCCTCTTGCAACTTGACGGCGCCTCCCAGTTTGGCGTGGACAGCAAAATTGACTTGAACGGGATTGAACCCTGAAGATCACTGTTGTTGACCACTCATCGGCCAGGTGTACCCCCATTCACTGCAACCTTCAGGCTCAGCCCTTCAGGCAGATCTTTACCTTGCACCTGCTCATCCCACTGGTGGACGACGTGTCCAGAAGGATGCTGTGAGGAACAGTATCAAAGCTTTACTGGAAGCAAGGAAAATGACATCTACTGCCTTCCCTTCATCTGCTGCGTGGGTGACCTTATCATGGAAGGTCAGCACATTAGTTAAACGGGATTTTCCCCTTTGTGAACCCATGCTGATGGTGCCCGATGACTGCATTTCTCCTCAAAGACCTTTCAATCCTACTCTGTATAATGTTCTCTGTAATTTTCCCAGGAACTGAGGTGAGACTAACAAGAAAGATAGGGCACTTAGGTAACAGCAGCTGTTCTTAAGTTACTTGGGCATCCTCCTTCTTCACTTTTCAACGACTTCTGTTAGGGTCACGTGTATTCTCCCTCCCCACCATAAGCCTAGGGTGTGAGAAGAGTATCAGTTCAGAATTGAAAGGGATTGTGACTTTGCTTGATTCTTGTTTGTGGGCCTTGTCAGCATCTCAAAAGCTTTTTAATTTACCTGTTAAGGCTCTGCTTAGCAGGAAGATTAACCCAGGTTTCTACAGCTGTTAGTGTTTGTGGCTTCGGAGGCTAGGAAGGAAGACAAATTCTGGTTTGTACGTCTGTGAAAATGTGTGCCAAAGGGTGTCAGACGTGAGATAACCGCAATGAAAATAGTGTTTTCCCTAATTTCAAGCCGTATTATTTTCACGTTGTCTTCCAAGTTGCCGCATAGGTCTGGATGTGAAAAACCAGATCTTGGGATCCGTTTTCAGACCCAAGTGATACCTTCGTGTTCTAATTTTGCCTGAACTCCATTTGGCCTGTGAACCGGCTCCACGATTTCCTGTCTCCTACCATCGTACTTGTTTGTTACGTTGATTTTATTAACGGCGGGTAATGTTTTTGTATTTTGACCCACAAATTGTACGTGAAGACTCATCAGAACCCAGGTACAAGAACCATTGGTAAACAAAAGCATGTTTTTCAAATTGTCTTTTTTAGCTATGAAACGGCACATAACATCAAAACTTCACTCGCATATACACTTTCTACTAAAAAGCTGCTGAACCATTTAAAGAGATGATTACGTGCTTATCTGGGGGGTCCTGGGGGTCCTGGTGGACAACAGGTTAACCATGGCACAGCAATGTGCCCTGGTGGCCAAGAAGGCCAATGGGATCCTGGGGTGTATTAGGAGGAGTGTTTCCAGCAGATCGAGGGAGGTTCTTCTCCCCCTCTACTCTGCCCTGGTGAGGCCTCATCTTGAGTACTGTGTTCAGTTTTGGGCCCCCCAGTTTAAGAGGGACAAGGATCTACTGGAGAGGGTCCAGCGGAGGGCTACGAGGATGATTAGGGGACAGGAGGGCATGGCTTATGAGGAGAGGCTGAGGGACTTGGGGCTTTTTAGTCTGGAGAAGAGAAGACTTAGGGGAGATTTGATCAATGTTTATAAGTACCTGAAGGCTGGCCAGGAGGGGGGGGACAGGCTCTTTTCACTTGCTCCCTGTGATAGGACAAGGAGCAATGGGTGTAAGTTGCAGCAGAGGAGGTTCCGCCTCAATACAAGGGGGAACTTCTTTACTGTGAGGGTCACAGAGCACTGGAACAGACTCCCCAGGGAGGTAATGGAGTCTCCTTCTCCGGGGACTTTCAAGGCCCGCCTGGATGCGTTCCTCTGTGATCTGTGTTAGATAGTTTTGTCCTGCTGCGGCAGGGGGGTTGGACTCGATGATCTCTTTGGGTCCCTTCCAACCCCTAACATCCTATGATCCTATGATCCTATGATCTGACGTGGGGGTTGTTAACGTAAACAGATTGAGACTTTGCACTTTGTTGTTGCCTATTGACGCAAAAGTATTTCAGAGAAAAAATTGAAAGTGGCAGAGAGCTGTTCTCAACATCAAGAGAAGTTATCCCGCCATTCTCCCTTAAATCCTTTTCTTAAATTTGCTGCATGAGCTGGTCATTTCCAGCCGGAATATTGGACAAAACACGTGGTGCTTCTACTGTGGCACGGCAGAGCTGGTCCTCAAAGTCAAGGTGACTTGGGGCACGGCTGTTGTCCTTCTACCCTACTGCTGGTTCCCTCTGTCACCGCCTCGAAAGGTATGGCAGAGTGACGAGTCGCCTACGTGTATTTAATACGAAATGAAATACATTGCTTTTTGTTGTTTCTGTTTATTAATTTTTTATTTTAATGGCATGCCATCTTGGAATACCTGCTGGAAAGTACTTCTGAAGTAGGGAATAAATTAGTCTGCGTGTCATTTCATTATTTATGTATGCTGTCCTCCCGCACTGTCACGCTACCAAAATTGCAGTGAGGAGATAGATTTTTGGGAGAGCTAGGTCACGGTGTGGAGTGGCTAAAAGAAACTAAAAGATAGTTTTGTAGCCCGGTCCTGGGCGCTGCGTTCACACTGCTGACAAACGCACCTCGAACGGGACTCTGGAGTAGCAATTGGCGTAGTCGTTTGCATCTGTTGGTATAAATAGCAATAGATGCGTAGAGTCGCAGCTATCGCGTAGAGTAATGCAGAGTTCTTACCGCACCGTAACAAATAGCTTGGCGAATCGGCAGCTCCCTAGCCCTTAGCTGCTGCCTCTCTAGTGGAGTGCTGTGTGAGATAGGGGCTAAACCGGCAAGTGTTTATTGAGCACAAGTGTTGTCTTTCACGATGCTGGCGGCTCGTGTGCGTACATCTCTCCTCTTGTCAGTATACGGTGCACAGACAGACCGTACTTTTTATTTTCCGCATCGTTACGTGCGTCTCCGGAATAAAATATCTGCGCAATTTTCCTTTTCTGCTGCATAGGCGTGCACGTGCGTTTATCAGTGAGCTCTGGAGCCTCTTTGCCTGTCTGTGGGACCGTCTAGTTCATACTCTCGTTACTCGTGAAGCTTGCTAACTGTCCTCCTTGAGCTGCTGTGTCAGCACTTTTGTTTGGTGCGATTATTTGCTTTGCTGTAGGAGACTGTATCTATAGCTGTGTAATGACAACCAAGCACTGGCACTGCCCCAGAAATAGGAATACCAGCTTAACCCTCGAGCACATGGTATCGTTTTATCTGCCTGCTACAAATGACACCTTTTGTGCTCAATAGGTTTTATATTGACAAAGCGATGTCCCGTCAGCTTTTGCATTTGTTCTCTGTGCCGCCTGAAAGCAGCTGTAATCGGTAATGTGATAGCTAATCGACAAAAGTAGCTGCCAGATGCTATTTGATGGCTTCGCGTCTCTCCTCCGGAAACTGAGGATTGCGACACGTCTGTTCTTACCGCCTGTGTGTTTTGTGTTGAAATCCTGTGGCGTCGTTCCACTGGAGTCCGAGCCACAAAACTAAACGAGAACTTCTACGGTGCTGGTTAGAAGGAGCATTAAAACAAACCCCGTGAGTAGTACTAACCTGTGATTATCGTCTTCGAAAAAGAAAGGGATTACACTGGAGATGTAAACGGGCGATAAGCATGCTCTCCGCTCTGGGCGGCCACATCGCTGTTGTTTCGGTTGAGGAAAACTTCTTCTCTTTTAGGCAGTACTGCCATCTTGCGGTTCCGACGAGATTTGTCGTTCCGTTTCTTTTTGCAAGTCTTTCTCTCTCGATCGTCTCGGAAAGAATTCCTGAAATTTGATTGGCACATACGACAGAGTTGTTATTGCCCCCGTTGCAAAAAGTGCTCAGGAGAAAAATAAAGCCTTTATCTGAATGTCATCCGGTGTTTTATCAGTCTTTCGAGGAGACAGTTTTAGGTCCTTCTGCTGCGAGGAAGGGAGGAGCTAGTTAGAGTTCTTTTTAGAAGGAGCGTTGTGAGATGCGTAATTGTAAAAGCTGCCTCATTAATTATTGACCACTATTGAAATGGATTTTGCCCAGACACTCGCCTTTCAGCAGACATCTGGACTTGGGAAGGCTAGCTCCTGCAAATACCGGTAGTGCACAAAGAGACCTATAATATGTTAAGAGCCAAGGACCTTAATCGGTCAGAGTCTCAGAACCATAGAATGCTTTGAGTCAGAAGGGACCTTCAGAGATCATCTAGCCCCACCCGTCTGCAGTGATCAGATACATCTCCAGCTGCAGTAGATTGCCCAGAGCTCCGTCTGACCTGATCTACCCTGAATCGAGAGACGCGGCATCTACCACCTTTCTGGGCAACACGTTCTGGTGATTAACAACCCCTATTCTGAAATATTCTTCCATATATGTTTTCTGCTCTCTTTTAGTTTAAGACCATCTCCCCTCATTCTGTTGTATCTGTCTTATAAATCCTCCTTAAGTACTGAAAGGCCACAATAACGTCTCTTGGAGCCTTGTCTTTTGTGGGCTCAACAACAACTCTTCCAGCCTGTCCTGAGAGCTGAGCCACTGAATCCTTGACCTCACTGTTGCGACCCTCCAGTGGACCGTCTCCAACAGGTTCATGTCTTTCCTAAACTGGATATAGTACTGCGGGCGAGGTCTCAGGTGAGCAGAGAAGGGTAGCGGGACCACGTCCCGTGACCTACCGGCCACGCTTCTCGTGACTAGGATACAATTTGCCTTTTCGGATTTACCGACAGCAGGTTTATGTGTTTCGCAGAGACTGAGCTCAGACCGTCGGACACTGTTTCCAGGGACATTTATTGCAGAAACGAGGGATTGTTTTTCTGTCAGTCCATTTCAGTTGGTGAGGTTTCACCGTTCTTGTAAGCAGATGGCACATCCATTTCACAGAATCACAGAATAATTGGGGATTGGAAGGGACCTCGAAAGATCATGTAGTCCAATCCCCCTGACACAGCAGACCAAGTCACACAGGAACACATCCAGGCGGGTCTTGAACATCTCCAGTGAAGGAGACTCCACAAACACCCTGGGCAGCCTGTTCCAGTGCTCCGTCACCCTCACCGTGAAGAAGTTCCTTCTCAGGTTGATGTGGAACCTCCTATGTTCCATCTTACAACCATTGCCCTTTGCCCCTATCACTACATGACAACGAGAACAGCCCAGCTCCATCCTCCCGACACCCACCCCTTCAATATTTGGAGACATTAATGGGGTCACCCCTCAGTCTCCTCTTCTCCAAGCTAAAGAGACCCAACTCCCTCAGCCTCTCCTCAGAAGGGCGGTGCTGCACCTCTTTTGTCATCTTTGTTGCCCTTCTCTGGACCCTCTGCAGCAGCTCCACATCCCTCCAACTGAGGGGCCCAGAACTGGACACAATACTCCAGGTGTGGTCTCACCAGGGTAGAGCAGAGGGGGAGAAGAACCATTCTTGATCTGCTAACCACCCCCATTCTGATCTACCCCAGGATGCTGTTGGCCCTCTTGGCCACAAGACCACATTGCTGGCTCATACTCATCCTCCTGTCCACCAGGACCTCCAGGTCCCTTTCTCAAACACTACTCTCGAACAGGTCAGTCCCCAGCCTATACTGGTACCTGGGGTTGTTCTTGCCCAGATGCAAGAGTGTACACTTACCCTTGTTATACCTCATTAAATTTTTGTCAGCCCAACTCTCCAACCTGTCCAGATCTCTCTGAATGGCAGCACAGTCTGCAGGGGTGTCGGCAACACCACCCAGCTTTGTGTCATCAAAGTTTTTGCCAGGAAGAACTGCTCGGCCTAGCGTGTCTGCCAAGCACGGACGGGTGTGAAGAGCCAATGAGGAGAAAACTACGGATGGTAAGAGAAGTTCCAGTTGGCTCTGTGTCGGGTCAGGCCCTCCTCCCGAGGCTTCCTGAGCCTAGGAGCTGTGTGCGTCTGAGTAGCTGCGTTGAAAGCTGGAACTGGGGGTGTCGTTTTTGAGGCAGATGGCTCCTTGCCTTTTTCAGGGGTTCACGCAGCACCGTCACTGCATTCTGTCAGGAGGATCAGGGTAAGTGCATTTGGGAGAAGGGCAGCAAGTTTCAGAATCCTGTCTTGGCTGGCCGTGCATCTGTTTTGGGTGCTTGTGTGTGCAACAAAAATCTTCTTGAAGCTTCTCTCTTGAGAGTTGAGATCTGCCTTGAAATGGAATCTGGGTCTGGTTTCAGCGTCCCTAGCTTCGTCCATGATTTGGTCCGCTGAGCTCTACTTGTAAGTATAACAGCGCTTGTGCCTTCAAGCGCTTAGCTCACGCATGTACCCTTTCTGTTTTGCAGTTTGAAATCTGTTCTTTTCAGAAATCTTAGTTCATTTCTCCTGAGGTGGAAATTAAAGCAAAGAAAAGCTGGGAGGGGGTTTAGGATTGCTGGCAAGAATTGGGAGGGGTTTGGGGGTTACTAAGAATATGGTTGATGGTTACTGGGAGAGAGTTTGGAGTTTCGGGGAGCGACTGGGAAGGGCTTGATGGTTCCTGGGAGGTAATGGGAGGATGGACTTTGACGTTAGTGGGATAGACTGAGAGCAGGTTTGGGGTTATTAGTTAGAGTCTCAGTGTTACTGGGAGAAGCAGGAGTAGGTGTTGGTGTTACCTGGAAGGACTGGGAGGGGGCTTTAGGGTTAGTGAGAGAAATTGAGAGGGGGTTTGAGGTTGCTGTGGAGGCATTTAAGACCACTGGGAGAGACTGGAAGAGGGTTTGACGTGGGGATTTGTGCGAGGACGGATGACGCGAGTGCCAAGAGGATGCAATGATGGTCACCGATTTATTGGTACACAGCTTACTTATTGCTACAGTTTTGGAATTGTCCAAGCACATTGTGATTGGCTATAATAACATAGCCTGTGCTGTCCACGCATATTCCTGATCCTATGGTTCGCTAAAACCTGGAAATGGTGATCTGACGGTGTTATATCTAGTTTGGCAAGCATCGCAAGCCAAGCTTCTCGTGTTGTGCAACCGCTTTCCCAGACGAGGTAGTTCTGCAGCTTTGGAGCCTTGCAACGTCGCCGACTTTCATCTGGGTTTTGGCCTGGGATCCTTTTCGTAGTACGAGCTGCTGGTGCAAGCTGTTCTCGTACTGTTAGCAGAGTGTCCAGATAATAATTTCCCGGAGTTTGGCACTGCTGGGCGGAACTGGGAGGGTGATTGGAGTTCCTGGGAAGGACCTGGGGGGGCACGTTCACCCCCCCTTGGACCATGTGCATTAAAAGTGGCAGGAAGGGGCCGGTTTCTCTGCATGGGTCAATCGAAAGCCCGGGCGCTGCCAGTGCAGCAGCAGGCCCAGGGCAGCCAAAGCGCCGCGGGCCGGCAGGCGCACACGTGCAGTAGCCACACGCGGTTCTGCCCCTCGTGACTCGTCCCGGTGCCGCCCCCTGGTCACTTAAACATGCCCCCGCCCATTGCAGCTTAGGCCCGGGCCCGCCCCTTCCCCGCTCGGTACACGCAGTAGCGATGCGCATTTCTGCGCTGGGTGCTGCCTACGTGTGGGTGATACCGAGAGGCTGCAGCTTCCATCGCCCGAACAAATTGCTGGATCGATCGCTTGGGAGCTTGAGTTGATCAAAGTAGCCTCCCATGAACCCCAAGCTGCTCCACGAAGCTCCCGGTTGCCCGAAAGCCCTTCCCTGTCCCTCCCTTTAGCCTAAACGGGGGCCGCACCAGCCCACACCCTACTGCCACGTGAGGCGGAGGTGCCCAGCGGCCCCCACGTACGCCGCTGTTTTTTTGTTGGGTTGTTTACAAGACTGTGCACATAAGTTATAAAGACAGAGGCATCTTCCTCTGCTTGTCTGGTCCATGTTTGTAGTTCTACTGGCTTACGGTTGGATTTGACTGAAAAGGGCTGTGCAAAGAAGTCCACGAGGGAGCAAGTGGACCCTTCACCCCTGAGAGGTGGGTACCCAAAGGAAGGTTTATCAGGTGCTAATGGAGCTGTAATGAACAGAGCCCACACCACGTTGGAGCACAGTTAACTAACCCAGTAGTTTTGTCAGGTTGTCAGCAGTTGATAAGAGAAGCTTTCTGTATTCTAAGGCTGCTCTTTAAAGACTGCCTCATTGTGTTTCACACACCCTCATCACCTTCATGTTGGTCTTTATGTTGTCCTGAACGCTTTTGCTTCATCAAAGCTGCGGATGTTCTGCCAAAGGATTTGTTCTGCTACTTGCAGCAGCTTGATGGAAAACTCATGATGAGTGGAAATGTGCAGCTGGAAAGGTGGGGAAGAGCACCTGATGCGTNGAAAGGTGGGGAAGAGCCCCTGATGCGTGCTTCGGGTCATTTGAGAAGGATCGCTGAGAAAAGCCTCTTGTATTCAGTTGAGCTCTGCAGTAGCCTGTGGGGCTGCATGGGTTGGGCTGGGGTGAAACAGGGAGGCTCTGGCAGGGTCTGGTTGAGTAGAGGAGGTGGGAGGGAGATGCGAGATGCTGGGTGAGGGTTCTTGTTGGAGCAAGAGATGAGGGGACAGAGCACAAAAAGATGAGGTGCGGGGCTCAGGCAGAACAGAGCTTGTGCCAGAGCCTTCCTTTGAGGGGGTGGGGGCCATTCCAAAGTCACCACGCTCAGATGTCCTGGGCGTAATCACATGCAAGAATACATGTCTGCAAACGTGTAATGCTCTGAGAAAGAGATGAGCTGAAGCTGTTGCCTTCATGGGTCTTGTAAACTATAGAGCTGCCTTCCTGAAACAATGTCTGCACTTCCTCAGGAACGTGTTGTGTTTGCTATTCCCAGGGAGGATGAGCCAGGCTCGGTTTTCACGTATGCGCCTGGCAGCTGCAGAGCAGCCTCGGAATCTGCTCTGTAGCCACAAGTCAGCCGGCTCAGAGGAATCCGGTGAAGCTGCAGTAGCGGGATTGTGCCCACACGAGGGCAGCACCGAGCCGGGACGCCCGCGCCACGGCCCTGCGCGGCTGCCGGGCTGCAGTAACGGGGCAGGTAAGAGGGGAGAGAGGGGCATGGTGTAACTGGCAGGCACCAGCAGAGATTTTTGGGCTCCTGGGGGAAGGGGGTTTAAGGTTACTGGGACTTAATGGGAGAGGGCTTTGGTTTACTATGAGAGACTGAGTGGGCTTGGTGTTACTGGGGAGGACTTTAGGATTACTGGGAGAGACTGGAACAGAGGTAGGGGTTTTAGGGCTACTGGGAGGAGATGAGCATTACTGGAAAGGAGTTCACGTTTACTGGGAGGGATAAGGTTAGGGTTTTGCGCTACTGGGTCGACTGGGAGAGAGTTTGGTGTTCCTGGGCAGGTGTTTACGGTTACTGACCGGGAATTTCTTCTTAGGAAGAAATTCTTCAATACAAGGGTGGTGAGACTGTCATAGGAGGTTACCCAGGGAGGTTGTGGAAGCCCCCTTCCCGGAGATGTTCAAGGCCAGGTCGGATGAGGCTTTGAAACAGTCAAGAGGTATCTGTGCTCATGGTAGGGAGGTTGGATGAGATTATCTCTGAGCCTGAGCCATTCTATGATCTTGTGACAGTTTCAGTTAGCCAGCAATTCACCGTTCCAGGAAAGTCCACGGAGTGAGGAAGGCTGCCTGAGCACCTGCCTCTTTTTTAAACGTACACACATCCCTTAAAGATGAAGATACCCCTCTTAGATTATGGTAACTGACATCGTCATTAACTTAGTTTTCTTTCGATGGGGGTGTTCAAGCGGATCCTGATCTTGGAAAGGGCCCCAGAACGGGTCAGGCAGCGTTCGGTAGACGACGACTCGTGACCAGCCGGCGCTCTGCTGACGGGCCTGCTGCGTGTTGCTTCTGGCCGCTGTTACTGTGTCTGTGGGCCAAACCAAAATGTTCCTGTGCTTGTAACTGGTTCTATCAGTTATTTGAAAATTCTTTTGAAAGTTACAACATTGTCATAGTGAGCAAAGAGGAACCGAGTTTATGAATCACTTGCTATTTTTCCGTCTCAATGTTTTACATGAGCAACTTGTTGCAGGAGGAGGAATTGAACTGTCAGTTAAAGCTTTTTGTTTCCGTGGTGCGAGAAAAACGTGTGAGTGTTCTGTAAGCGTTTTCATTCCTGTTCAGCCTGGAAGCTGCTCAGGTGAGATTTGCAGC
>VXBP01000985.1:0-21533 GCA_013400115.1 Rhinopomastus cyanomelas | reverse complement strand
ATAGACACCCACAACAGTGTCACCCATGGCAGCCTTCCCATTAATCCTCACCCACAAACTCTCAAGTTTTTCTTCATCCGCCCCTGAACAGAACTCAATACATTCCAGTTGCTCTGTCATGTAGAGAGCAACTCGTCCACCCCACCTTGCTGAGCTGCTTCTTCTGAGAAGGACATATCCATCCATGACCACATTCCAGTCATGCAAGCTGTCCCACCATGTCTCTGTAATTGCCACCGGTTCATAATCACCTGACTGAACACAGACTTCTAACTCCTCCTGCTTATTCCCCATGCTGCGTGCATTGGTGTACAGGCATTTCAGGGAGCGAGCTGACCACTCTGATTTCACCCTAGGACAGTGAGCGGCCACCCGGTTTTCATAAAGACCAGAGCTCTGTCCCACTGGTCCATGCCCCACCCCCCTTCAAATTTAGTATCAAGTCCTCTGAATGAGCCCTACCAACTTCTGCCCCAGAACCCCTTTTCCCCTTTGAGATAAACCCCTCCCTTATGTACCTGTGAGGTCTGGCGCTTTATAAAACCAGTTATTATTGAAGAACCCAAAGACCTTCCTGTAACACCAGTCTTGTAGTCTTTTCATGAAGCCATGCTGATTGTCCCTAGTGACCTCCTTGCTCTCGATGTGCCTAGAGACAGTGTCAAGGATAAATTGTTCCATCATCTTTCCAGGGATGGAGGAGAGGCTGACCAATCTATAGTTACTTTGTTCCTCCTTCTTTTCCATTGCCTCTAGTTTCTTCAGGCCACTCCAAGAATAGTAGGTTTTTCCTGTCTTCTTCAGGTGTAAATAGCATCCAAAACACCCTGAACACATCAGTATTGCAAAAGTTGTGATTTGTTCAGACACCGAGCACTGTAGCCACATCTGTTGTCCTACAGCATTCACCATGCATCTCTAACAAAATAAAAAACAAACCTGAAAAATCTCAAATTAAAAAAAAATATGTATGCTGGCTAATCAATACTAATTTATTCAAGATAAAGTAAGATCAACGAAGTCTAAGGTGAAGAGTAGAACTTTTTGTCCACTGATTTTGAAATGACAGTAAATAATTTGATATAAATCCCTTATTCTTACAATTTACATATAATCTACTGATTGATGCTTAGACAGTTAGACTGTCCTTCTGTATGTTGTTTCATCAATAATCTATTTGGAAATGGTTATAATTACACACTTTTTTCAGATAAGGAATTAAGCAAATACAGGTAGATATTAAAGAAACAGATAAAAGAGTGGCTACCTATGAAAAGATTGTAAGGAAAATGCCTGACTCATGTGGGCATGAGACTACTGCAAAAGGAACTACTTCTGTCCCCTAAATTTGAGTCAACAGGCTGCAAATTGTGAGATTACTTCTGATTTTAGTAGATTTAGTATTGATGAGTGGTTTAATTATTGGCATCCAGTTCTTGCAAGCATTGACAAATTTAATCCAAGATCATTGTATTTTCTTGTTTCTGGAGGAGCTACAGTTGCACTCTCTCTTCACAGCTGTGGGATGCTGTGGATTTTGCTCAGGCAGCACAGGTGTAGTTGTAAGATGAATTTGGAGTGGAATGTTTTCCCACAGTAACAATTCATTTGGCATTTTAAATAAACCACACAAAGGCAGCAGATTCATCAAGCCAGATACTGTAGATATACCTGGAGCACAAAGGAAAATGACCCCACTGAGGTCAGAGCTGCGTTGCCTGAACTATAAAGCAGGATTTCAGTAAGTGTGTGGGATTTAGACAAATTAAGAACTGAGTACAAAGGGAGAAAACTCCCAAACTGTAATCATTCCTGAACATTAAGATAAAAACAATAGAACACATTGCTGACCATATGAACTTCTGCATCTAGATGTTCAGACTAGTTTTTGTCCACTAGAAGCACTCAATTTTATTTTGTTGTTTCTCTCTCTCTTCTGCTGTGTTGTCAGAGTCTTCCTTAGTCCACAGAGGTTTTGACAACAGATTTTTTACCTGTGCCTGTTTCACTGAAAATATAGACATTTTTATTCACCTGACTCCTTGTTTCCTTTTTGTGAGATCTGTGTTAATCATATACCCCTACTTCCCAAATACCTTGAAAGGTGAAACAATGAAGAAATAATTAGTCTTTGTTTTAGTTTGTTTACAATATAAGCACCCCGCTAAATTGGAGTTTTTGCCATTTGATGTTTCTGATTTTGATTTTTTTAAAATGTGTTTCTTCTTCAGTGAAAACCATTAAACCCAGGCAGAAATCATTTCAGTCAGAAATATCACGTACAAAGATACCATCTTCGGTCACTAATGTGGGTCACTCCGTTCTTTCAGATGAGATCTTTATTAAAAGAAACATGATTAGTTAAGATACTCTTTCTTAGATTTTTTTTTCCTATATGGATATCTAATCTTTCATTTCTTTCTTTTTATATTTGTTAAAGAAATTTATTTCTTAAGGCTGGCAAATGTTTTTGGCCATTGCAGCTGTTTGAATCTGAAAGACTCTTCCAGATGTGTGTGGCATCTTTCTTTGAAAATCATCACATATTTTTCCCTTCTCTGAGAGCTGTGAAGCTGCAAGTTTGAACAGAAACCTTTGCTGATTTTGAGACATCTTAGCAGAGATAGATAATCTAGATGTCAACTGCTGCCATAAACCTTAGCCTTTCAGATGTCACAGTATCCAGTAGCTGCAGCTCTCACAGGCTGGACACGTGCCTTCCACAACGAAAGGCACAGTTCCATAAATTTGTATGCAAATACATTTGCTAGGTACAAGAAGATTGCTGTTGTAAACTAATTGAAGTTGAAGCTCCATGCTGCCTTCTCCTCCTCAAGACTTGTAGCATATTTCAGACTAATTTATCAAAAGCAATAGCAGATTATTGTTATAATTATAATGTAAAGTGTAATTAATAAATTACCCTTTCAGACTGAATTCATCAGGGATGAAATCTGCCGTTCGAGTCTCTGAATCAGTGCTAAGCATCAAAGGCAACAAAGCAGGTTACCTGAAGGATCTGCAGAAGACTAGCTTCATGAATTTGTTCAAAGAACTCATTGAAGCTCTTCTAATGCAAATACAAAACAAGTTCCAGCTCTCTAGGGCAAATCAAATGCCATAGGAAGAATTCCTCAAAATATTGGCTCCTTGGAGTATACAAACTCTTCAGCTCATGTTAATCGTGCTATTATTTGGCTTCCCACCCATACTAAGAGGAGATCCAGTAGCTTTTAATAGAGATTACTGTGTTATAGGGTGGGTGAAACAAAAATCACAATTAACTGTAAAAGGTGTAAACTATGGTGGAATATTTGATTATTTAATCATTGCTGTAGACAGTGACTCTTGGCAGATCTCGATGATTCATCATAAGAGTTTCTCGTTTCAATGTGACAATTTTTGTGGGAGTGCTAGTAAACTTCACTGAAACACAAGGCTATTGTGGTTTTATCCAAGAGATAAGACATAATGACTTAATAACATCAAGAAATTTATGTGCTAGCACTGGGTCACTGACTTGAAAACTCTGGAGGCTCTATTGAAAAAGCGTATGTCAGAATAACACACTAGAACAGACTCACACTGCATCTACTTCTAATTATCTTGAGCTCTCTGTGCAGTTTTGTTCTGAAGCAGTCAGCCACCACACACAAAAAGCCACAGCCATCTGAGAAAAGGACACACTGAGGACAGATAGAGGTCAACTGAGATATTTTTAGGAAGAGGTCTGAGCCACAGTATCCAGATACTGATTCCATTTTCCCCAAATTACAGAGGTTTCCAGATCCAAAGTTTGGTTTCTGGCTAAGCTGTCCTGATTTTGCATTTTTAAAACACAGAGTTTGATGTTCTGAGTTTGTGTTGATCTTGTGGGAACAATCAGAGAAGAGTGTGTGCAGTGTTTGCAACACAAATTGTTTGCTTCCTGTCCTCCCACATTCACTTGGGAACCTTCCCTCGATGTTAACAGGCTCACATACATTAAAAGCTCACTGTACATTACTGGGCAAGTTGAACGAGCAAGGACAGGTGGTTATAAACATCTCTGCATTTTCTTTCATAATCCATAAGGATTTTGTTTTCCCGTGCTTCTCTGTGAGGCTGTACTTCAAGACCTCGTAGTTTTGGGAAAGAATTGCCATTGCTGTATAAGCTGAGGCAGCGCAGTCACAGTCGGTGACCAGTTATGACCCCGTACTTCCACAAGGAGTGTGTATTGAAGAGCACCACAGAGGCAAACACCTTTTTCCTTTAACACACTCGGAAAACATTCACAAACCACTTTACGATAGATGGCTGATGATTGGAAAGTATAGCCCTTCCCCAGGATTTTTTTAAACCCAAAGATCTGTAGCCTACCTGCCTGATGATCAGTAGAAACCGCCCCTTGTCTTTGCCACTTTGACCTTTCCATGTGACTTTCCCCAGCTCGCTCTTTGATGAGTTTGCTAAAGCCAACAATGTCTTGACTAGCCCTGATGCAAACCATGTGGATTTGGAGAGGGGCAATTGGAACTCAAGGCTTTGAAAAGGACTATTCAGTGATCTGGAGGTGACGCTTGCTGATCTGAAGTTCTCAAACTTGGCTGCTGCTCTTAAAAGGGTGTTGCTGGTCTTATTGCTTGGGCATATCTTTTACCACAAAGGACTGTCTTGAGAGAAATGACAATTCATGACTTTTCCTCTGAATTAATTTTCACCCTCTTTGAACAGCATTTCCATTGTTTGACACCAACACTCTGCCTGGAGGCATAGCTGGTGATCTTGGCTAGGTGCACTCCTGTCTGCCACCATTTGCTAATATTTGAGGAGCATAGATGTCTCCTGCTCACTTGCTCTCAGACTCAGTGCACCTACATCTGCAGTTGGCAGCAGAGCAATATTTAACCTATCTGCTTCTCCATGGTACAGCTTCTCCTCACCAAGTCCATTTTAGCTTGAAGAACTCCAATGTTTTGGGTTATTTATTTATGGATATAAACTTTTGATGCCTGTAGTCTAGAATGGGGCACATTACAGTGTAATTAAAGCTCACTCTTTACTGTGAAGCTCTTACTCTATGAAGACACCATGAATAACAAAGAATTACTGCCATATGTTGGGATGTCATCACCTGTGATTGGTGTCAGAAGCAACATATAGAATCACAGAATCATAGAATGGTGAGAGTTGGAAGGGACCTTAAAGGTCATACGATCATAAAATCATTAGGGATTGGAAGGGACCTCGAAAGATCATCCAGTCCAATCCCTCTGCCACAGCAGGATCACCCAGACCAAGTCACACAGGAAAACATCCAGGCTGGTCTTAAACGTCTCCAGTGAAGGAGACTCCACAACCCCCCTGGGCAGCCTGTTCCAGTGCTCTGTCATCCTCACTGTGAAGAAGTTCCTTCTCACATTTGTGTGGACCTTCCTATATTCCAGCTTACAACCCTTGGGGGTTGGACTCGATGATCTCTTTGGGTCCCTTCCAACCCCTAACATCCTATGATCCTTGCCCCTTGTCCTATCACGAGATGACATTGAGAAGAGCCTGGCTCCATCCTCCTGACACCCACCATTCAAATATTTATAGACATTAATGATCATATAGTTCCAAGCCCCCTGCATAAGCAGGGACACCTTCACTCCATCAGGTTACTCAGGGCCCCATCCAACCTGGCTTTCAACCCTTTCACGGATGGAGCAACCACAACTGCCTTGGACAACCTGTTCCAGCATCTCATCACCCTCACAGGAAAGAATTTATTCCTCATGTCCAACCTCAGTTTCCCCTCTTCAAGTCTGGAACCCTTTCCCCTTGTCCTCTCGCTAAGCAGCCATGTCAAAAGTCCTCCCCAGCTTTCTTATAGCCTCCTTCAGAGATTTGAAAGCTGCTAGAAAGTCACCTGGGAGCCTCCTCTTCTCCAGGCTAAACAACCCTTACTTGCTCAACCTGTATATATATATTTATAGGAATCTGTAGAAATTTATTTCATTGCTGATAAGTCTTACAGCGCAGAGGTGAAACAAGATGATTCTGCCAGACACACCACAGTGTTTTGCCTCCACAGCTGCCCAGTGAAATTGTGCTGAAGTCTTGGGTCCCTTCCAACCCCTAACATCCTATGATCCTATGATCCTATGAAGTGCAGCATCAACCAGAAAACACTATATTTACTCTGGACTGGGAAAAAGGACTGAATGACCACTGTTTTTTTGAGGACTATTTTTTAATTAGAGGATTTAATAAAAAAATGATATTTTCATTGTACTATTACTAATCTTTTTTCATTTTTCTCTACAGTGGTGCAGAAATCAGGGAGAGAGGTAGCAGTGGGTGAAGAGAGAGCAAGCTGATTTATGGAACTACTAAAAAAGACTGTCTTCTAAACAAGTGTCTCAGGGGTCAATTCTTTGTCTGGGGTGTGTGCAGAAGGAGCCTACGTTCTTTTCTCCTTCATTTAGGTGAATTAAACCTGGACCCCCATAGTAAAGCACAAGTCACCACCCCTACATTAAGTGCTGTTTGCAGTATTTCCTCTTGCCACTGGCCCAATTTGTGAGAATACTTACAACTGGTGACTCTGTGGCATGACCTCAACGTTCTGCCTTAGCATTTTGAACCAGGTGAACAGGTCTCTGACAGGTGAAGAGTGAAAGATGTGACAGCAAGCCCAGGTTCCTCATGAGAGAGTAACCATTACCCCAACAACTGCCTTTCTTGCTCAGGGCAGTGTTTCAAACTGCAGGTTATGATTTCTTTCGGCCTCATTAGCACAGTTTAACAAGGTTTAGCCCCTCTTTTGAGATGCTGAAATTTATTTCAATCCTTGGAGTTTCCAATCCAAAGTACAGCCTATTTTCATTTTCCTGCACGACAGAAACAACAAAACACACCAGTAGTTACAAGGCTCCAGCTCTCAGCAGAAACAAACAGCTGAGAATGAGTGACCTTAAGAAGATGCTACCATGACCTCACTTCAGTGTCCCAGGTGAATTATCTTTCCCACTGACAATCACATACTATAAAACGAAGACATTGTCTCCTCCTCTTTTAGTAGTTATTTCATGACAGGCCTGGGGCAGAGAAGAAGACAAAAAGAGCATCCTTTCCCATCTGACATCTTAAATATCAGGTGTTTCTCTCATGAAGAGAGCCAGTTTGCATGTAAAATGTTGTAGCCTTGATTTTCCATTCTAAACCAGGACTGATATTTCTTCCCTTTCTCAAAAATGTCTTAAATCTATTTGTCTTCATTCTGAGGAAATCCTGGTTTTTCAAACAGCACAAACTTGTGCTGGGATCCTCATTCTGCCTCTTCTCATGAGAAGGGTGAGCGTCAGGAGGACAGAACCAGGCTCTTCTCAGCGGCATCCAATGATAGGTCAAGGGGCAGTGGGTGTAAGCTGGAACATAGGAGGTTCCACATCAAAATGAGAAAGACCTTCTTCACAGTGAAGGTGATGGAGCATGGGAATGAGCTGCTCGGGGGGGTTGTGGAGTCTCCTTCTCTGGAGACATATAAAACCTGCCTGGATATGTTCCTGTGTGACTTGATGTAGGTGATCCTGCTGTAGTGATGGGATTTGACTAGATGACCTTTCGAGGTGCCTGCCAATCTCTAACATTCTGTGATTTACTGAATGTAAATGCATACCAAACTGAATAAACTCCGTTGGTATTATTGCTGAAACACAGTTTGAAGCACTAGAAGCTAGAGATGTTGGCAGGAAAATGTCAAGCTTTACATTGTAGGGTAGTTAGGCATCTACTTGTAAACCAGGGTATCCAATAAAATATTAAAAGATATCTCTAAATGTTTTAAAAAGCATTCTGAAAAATGATGCAGCTTTACAGGCACTGTGTTTATATTCCCTCATAAATTTGCTTATTTTGTCCCAAAGTGCAGCATATTGTATAGACCCCCTGCAGAAACTGCAAACTTTCCCAGCTGCTGCAGAGACCACTAAAACATCTGAAAAGGAACCTGTGAGACAATAATTTTTTCCTCAGATAAGACCTCTGAAGGAGAAAGGAGAAGGGTGGTCAAACTCGTGGACCGCAGCTCTGGCAGCCCGAGTGGGTGAGGACAGCACATATGGAAGTGCAGTAGGGAGACACTTGAGGGAATCAGTGTCACAAGGTCCTGTGCCCAAGTTAATCAGTCTGGAGGCTGTCCTGCTTTCTGGGCTTGAAATCATGTTCCAGATGAGCGCTGGACCGTGCATAGTGGAAGCACAGATCTGTGAGGAGCTTGGGCAGAGATTTCTGCACCTCACACCTCATGAACCTGACACCACTGCTACATTATCAAGGCACATGAGTGGAGATGAGCAGTGCTGTTGTTTGGACGTGGCACTTGGCGCCATGGTCTAGCCTTGAGCTCTGTGGTAACAGGTTGGACTTGATGATCTATGAGGTCTCTTCCAACCTTGGTAATACTGTGATACTGTGATGTGCAGACAGAAATGGGCATACATCAACTTTGCATCCAGTCATTTCTTTTCCCATTATCCACTTCTTGTCATTTTAGCTTGTAGCTGCTCTTGGACAAGAATGTTCTTAAACAAAACATGTAGGTTCTGCTACTACACTAAATTTACCATGCACTTAAATAAAGGTCCAGTTTTTAAAAGCATTTGTAGTGTAGAAAGTCTTATGCTGTTGCACAGTGACTTCTTCAATTAATCTTTTTCTTTTACATGTTAGCATTGTGCAGCAGGAGCAACTACTTTTTGGCCTCCTACAGGAAAAGGAAGTGCTAGGTGAAGATCTGTGAGTATTCTGCAGCACAAGGACACGTCTGTTTCAAAGTGAAAAATCTGATCTTGCTTGAACTGAAAATGGGCAGAAGCTGAGAAAAAGGCATGTGTCCCACAAAGCTATGTACCCATTTATCCTTTGCAGGACCAAACCCAAAATAGATTTGAAATCCTCTTTGTACACACACATATTTGAAAGCTTTGTTCGGACTTCCTTCCATTTTTAAACATAATGAAACAGAAAAGCCACTTTTCACAGAAATGCATACCAGTCTGCAAAATTCCCCTTTCCCAGGGCAAGAGCCCAGAAAGAGACAATGTTTCTGCTCCCCAAAATAGGTTCTGGTTGTGCTAAACCGAATCCAGCAGGAGAATTAACAGTCTGTGGTCACAGATGAATCAGGGCTCTGTTTTGGTAATTGGGCTTCAGCTATAGGAAGACAAACATACTAAAGGGAATTCTAGTGGACACGTTTCAGACATAAAGCCTCTACGAAATGCATGACTGTAGGTGGCATCAATTGCACATGCTAAAAATGCACGTGCAGCCTATGCATGGACAGGAGCCTGCAGCCTCACACTCACACACTGAGCTCTTTCGAGTGCTAAATGACAGCTACATGCCCAAGAGGAAACAAACATGTGTGACAGTTGGAATACAAAGTGTTCACAGAATCACAGAATATTCATAGTTGGAAAGGACCTCCTAGATCACCAAGCCCAATCATACCCCCAGCAAAAATCCCCGAATAACTGACGGATCGACAAACACAAAACAACCCCCTACACGCCTGCCGCTACACCGTGCTATGAAGCACCACGTCTACATGTTTTGAAGCACACCCAGGGATGGTGACTCAACCACCTCCCTGGGAAGGCCATTCCCATGCCTCATCACTCTTTCTGTAAGTAATTTCTTCCTAATGCCCAATCCAAACCTCCCCTGCCTCAACGTCATTCCATTTCACCTGGTTTTGTCTTTAGTTACCAAGGAGAAGAGCGCAACACCCACCTCTCCCGCTCAGCCTTCTCTTCTCCAAACTAAACATGTCCAGCTCCCTCAGCCTCACCTCATACAACTTGTTCTTTAAACTACTCACGAGCTTGGTAGATCTCCTATGGACATGTTCCAGCATCTCAAAGTCTTTCCTACAATGAGAGGTCCAGAACTGAACACAGCACTAGAGGTGAGGCCTCACAAGGGCCAAGTACGAGGACACGACAGCTTCCCTTTTCCTGCTGACCACACTATTCCTGATATACGCCTTCATCCTGTTGGCCTTGACCACCTCAGCACATTGCTGGCTCGTATTAAGCTGGTTGTCTGCTAGCACCCCTAAGTCTTTTACTGCTGGGCAGCTTTTGAGCCATTCAACCCCGAACTATGTACCAAGCTGGGAATAGTAATATGAGATGTGGGGGTTTACCTTCTTTTTGGAAATACTATGCAAGCAGGACTCAAAGTTGTGTGTCAGCTTGCTGAAAGTAAAGGGAGAGTGTGAGAATAACCTTTTTGAGGGGACTTTATGATTAGCATAAAGACTGCGGGCTTAACTTCATGGCTTGACAAACAAAGCAGAGCTATAATGTGGAACAAAGGGGTCCCTCTTCTGTGTGGGAGAAGAGAACCTGTTGGCCAGCTGATAGCTGCAGTCATGTATTACAAGACCCTAAATGCTCGTGGTTTGCAGATTCCTTCCCACAGGGAGCTAGGACCTCCAGCTTTCTGTCCATCTGTGCACCACGGCAAGCATGAAAATAGTTCCTTGAAGCTCCTGACACTACACTTAGCCTTCTCAGACTCTTCCTGCCACCACTTGAAATAAGAGTATGCCTTTTCCCTTGTTAAAAAAGATATCTGCCATGATGTCAATGATTGAGTGGATTTCATGTGCTTGGTCTCAGTCATGGTATTTTTAGTCTAATTGGAGACAATATTACTGATTTAGACCATCTGCTGAAAGATGACATCCTCTTAAGGCATTCATAGACCATGAAAAACAACTGCTCAACATGCACTGCAATGTGTTACACTTCTACCCATCATTTTCATTAAAGCATCTCAAAGCTCTCTACAGACCAGTGAGTTTGACTTCCCAGAGCTTTCAAGGAGTGGACAATACTCCTAGTTCACAGGTGGCCAGGTGAAAGCCTAAAGAAGACAAGGAACCAGAACTCAAGATCATTCACCAGGACTTTGACAAGATGAGGAACAGAAAACAGGTCACTTGATGTGTTGTTCTGCACCCTATTCACTCCCTCAGTGCTCTGATCTGACCGTACTCCGTGAGCCTCATCATAACCGTGTGGGATATGCAGCTGTTAGCAACATTACACTACCTGCTCAAACTAAACCACTCCTGCAGATGGAAATACAGTAGGTTAATAGCTACTTCAAGAAGCAACTGTTTAAGGTACCACGAAATTGCTTCTGTTAGCCTTTTCCCATGGTGACATTTGACCAGTTTAAATGCAGGTTACAAAGGTCAACCATTATCACCATTTTATGACACTTGGGGTGCCTCTGATCTTTCTCCACGCTCTTGCACTCAATAGTCTTTACCTGATCTGGGCCATGGTAATATTAACCAGCTACAATATGGTTTTTCCTTTATGACCTAGGGTCCAGAGTCAGAAAGAAATGTAAAGTAGCTTTGTTTTACCTCGGGTTTGCGCCCTTCTAGAATTCTATACCACTTTTATGATAAAACACAACTCTGACCCACCTCAATTTAACGCGCTTTTTAGAGTCGGCTATTAAGTTCCTAAATAGATTTTGCACGTTCTGTTTTCAAGTTTCATTGATACACCCTCTGCTGCTGAGCTGCCCTACCTGTTGTGCTCCTTGTGTCCACATTCAGCTTGTTACAGCTTCTGCTCTATAACAAGCCTTCCATGGATCTCCGTGCCCTCTACCACAGTTGCAAAATATCAGGGTGTGTTTGGCTTATCAAGTCCTTTTGAGGTTCAGGCAATCAGAGCTACTAACTTATTTGCCTGATTTGTGTGCCTTCAAGGACAAAAACCATCCATGAAATCATTTTCCAGTGTGATATAACAACCCTTAGGGGAGAAAGGGTATGTTTTGATCTAAATTCATATCATACAGGAAGCTACACAGAGAAGAAGGAATGTGGTGATGATTTAATTATTCTCTTCAAAGGAAAGAGCATGTGATTAGCAAGAGGCTGTGACTCAGAGGTTTATACTTGGTTTAAGTTCTGATTAGTGGTTTTGAAACAAAGGAGACTGATTGATTCTTGTTCACTCATTAAACTCATTAATTTACAAAGATCATTGCACTGGTGTTAATTTGAGGGTTGCAGGAAGTTCCAGAAAGAAATTGGACGTTGTGCAGATGAAGTTATTTCTTAAGGGCTGACCATTGATTCCCTGTAAGGCACCCTTCAAAATGCATTTGTGAGGCTTGTTTTCTGTAGTTTTAACTTCTCTCTTTAATGAAGGGGGCTGGGCATGGTTCTCACCTCCTGACCCACAGAATTGTCTGCAATTGTCTGCAGAAGCGGTTAGCTTGAGAAGTAGCATCTTGACTTTAGTAGCTTCATCTTGCTTGCGTCAAAAGCAGAAAGAAACACATGAAAGAGCACACACGAGAGTCCCAGCATTAACAGAGCAACACTACAGGACACTACAAGATTGTCTTTCTTTGACAGACAGAGCAGGCTCACCTCAAGTACTGGGGGGCACTTCTGGGCCCTTCACCTCAAGAGACTGAGGGGCTGGAACGGGTCCAGAGGAGCAACTAGGCTGGGGAAGGGACTGGAGGGAAAATCTGGTGAGGAGAGGCTGAGGAAGCTGAGAGTGTTTAGCCTGGAGAAGAGAAGACTTTGAGTGGGGGACCTTCTCCCTCTCTACAACTTCCTGAAGAGAGGTTGTAGTCAGGGGCCTTCTCCCAGGCAACCAGTGACAGGACGAGATGGCAGGGCCTGAAGCTGCCAGAGGAGGGTTAGGTTGGATGTTAGGAAGACCTTCCTCATGGAAAGGGTGATCAGACCCTGGAATGGACTGCCCAGGGTGGTGGTGGAGTCCCATCCCTGGAGGTGTAAGGATAGAGTAGCTGTGTCTCTTAGTGCCCTGGTCTGGCTGGTGTGGTGATGTTAGGTCCTGGTCTGGGCTGGATGAGCTCAGAGGGCTTTTCCAGCCTTACTAATGCTGTGATTCTGTGATTTCTCCTTCAGATGTCATATCAGAAATAAAAAATGTGAATGCAGGCTCTGTCGTGCAGGAGGACACTGAGGTCCTTCACAAGGCTCAAGTGAATGAAGCTGTGGCCTGCAAGAGATGAAAATGAAAACATGACTTCAGCCCGTGTCCTTAATCAAAACCAAACAGGACCAGCACATGTGTGTGGCAAAAAGGGTCTTCACTACTAACAACTGCTGGTAATTTCTTCCACCCTTTCTTTACACTGTAAAGCTACGCAGTAAAGGCTACTGGGAATGAAGGAGCAGTCAGTGATGCTGAGTACCCCAGCTGGGATCTCTGTGCCAGAAAGCAAGTGCTCAGTGCTTTTTCTAAAAACATAGCACCTTTTAAAGGTCTTGGTTTGGTTACCAAACAGTAAACATGCCCCAGTTCCTGCTAAGCTTTGTTTCAGAAAATATTGGCTGTGGTGTGACAGTTAAGCTGCCAATGATGAAAACAGTCTGTTCTCTGTTAGACTTTTCATGGATTAGCATCTTGTTGGTCGGAGCAACACTTCTCCTCTCCAGCCCTTGATGCTGAAAGGTTAGGTAGGAGCGCAGGAGGTCAACTCTTGCTTTTTATGGAGGCAGAAAATGGCATAAAATGAAAATAATTTCCTGTGAAAGCTGAGGACATTCCTTCATTAGATTTGTTTCCTGTGCTAGGTCATATGGCTTTTTCCCTTTCTTTCTTTCTTGGGTTTTTTTTTAAACATGCATTTGCTGGTTTCCTGTGCCCCAAGGGCGTTAGTGATCTGCTTTTATGAGGCCAGGCCCACCAATGCTGTTTAGTGTGGTAAGAATGAAGGAACTAAGTGAATCAAAACCATCAGAGGTGTGCTTGATAAGGGACAACAGGTGATATGCGTCCGACAGAGGCTAAACTACCGAAGTTATAAAACCTGACTTACTGCGAAGCCACCTTCGAAATCGTCACTTCATCTCAGTACCTTACAACTGGAGGCAACACATCCTCTTGCAAACAACACCAGCTGGACTTCAAACAGTCCTGCTTAGTCACCTGCCTCCTTTTTCTTTACTATAAAATGTTGAGCAATAATAAGATCCAGAGGTTTTTAATTTCTTTTTTCACGCTCGTAAAAGCTCTTGTTTCCTGGTGAGAGGGAGCAGCTGGTCACCGCTTTCCCTGCCTTTGGTGGAGAGCAGAGCAAAACGGTGTCCTTCATTCCCACTGCTAACAGACCTTGAATCCCAGGCAATCTGTCAGGAGTCCCAGAGATATGCTCTGGGCACAGCACAAGCCAGATCCATGCAAAGGACTTTTGCAAGAACTCAGGACCAAAAAAAGAGTGTCTAAAGTTTGGAAAGAGGGGCAAGTGACTCAGGAAGCATTTAAGGATACTGTTAGGTCATGTAGAAAGAGAAACAGAGATCCAAGAGCTCAGTTAGAACTTCATCTGGCCAAAGCTGTTTAGGGTTATGTTATATGGAACTATGTTCCATATGGAACTAGGTTCCATATAAATATCAGAAGGAACTTCTTCCCAGTGAGGTTGATGGAGCACTGGAACAGGCTGCCCAGGGGAGTTGTGGAGTCTCCTTCATTAGAGACGTTTAAAACCCGCCTGGATGTGTTCCTCTGTGACTTGGTCTAGGTGATCCTGCTGAGGCAGGGGATTGGACTAGATGATCTTTCAAGGTCCCTTTCAAGGTGCTTTTATTATTTTTTTTAATTATTTTATACATTATATTATATACTGTTATATTATGTAATGTAATATGTATTATGTATATGATGTATCCCATATTTTATATAATATATGCTTTGTATATTATACATTATTATATTATTTTATTTTATTACAATAATAAGAAAAGGAGGGTCAGAGAAAATTTCCACTCCTTATTGGATGAAGGAAGGTAGAAAGTAATTGAAGACAGGGGAACAGCTGGGGTGTTAAACACTTTCTTTGCCTCAGTCTTTAACAAAAAGCTTGGCCATCCTCAGGGTAATGGGGCTCCTGAGTTGGTAGGCAGGGAAGGGGAACAGAATATCCCTCCTGTAATCCAGAAGGAAGTAGTTAGTGACCTGCTGCGCCACTTAGATCCTAACAAGTCTATGGGTCCAGATGAGATTCATCCCTGGAGGTGATAAAGGACAGACTGAATGTGGCCCTTAGTGCCCTGGTCTGACCGATGCGGTGATGTTAGGTCATGGGCTGGGCCGGATGAGCTCCGAGGGCTTTTGCAGCCTCAGTGGTTCTGTGACTCTATGATTGTATGAAAGAAAGGATGCGATGCAATGTGCTGGAGTGCTGAGTGACTGATTTCTCTGTGATATCACAGCTCAAGATTACTTCTCCATAGTGTTTCATAACTTTAAAACAAAAACAAAAACACAGCAAAGCGAAGCAATAAATCTCCATCTTTAAACAAGGCAACGGGGATTGAACTGACTACTAGCACCAAGAGACAAAATCTTGCAGTTATATTAAATAGCCTAAATTCCTCACTTAGTTGCCCACAGAAAGGCAAACCGAGTGTCAGGACATATTAAGAAAGCAATAGGAAACGAATCAGAAAGCATCACACTACTGTAAAATTCATGTGCCCCTGCACTGGTTTTATGGTGCTCGGCTGTGGAGGCTTTCCTTCCCACCCACCCCTCACATCTTCAGGAAGGATGTACTAGAAGGATGAAAAGCTTTTAAGAATAACAGCAAAGGTAATCAGAGGCTGGAAATATCTTCAGTATGAGGAATGAATAAATAGACTGGGACCTTTCAGCCAGAAAACAAGATGAGTGAGAAACCATGAAGATGAATTAAAAATTATTGTTCACTGCCTCTTCCATTACAAGAACTAGTAGACCAACCTCCCAGGCAGTAGGTGCACGGCCAAGAAGGGATTTTTCTTCACCCAAGTATGAAGTGTTTATTGCCCTCTGGACACTGAGGATGCTGGAAGCATTTCTGGTGACTGAAAAAACCCATGAGAGAAAAAAAAGATAGCAGAATTTTTGTTCATCACACCACTATCCATCTCAGCCACTGAGTTAGTCTAACCTGATTCAGATGTTCATATGTTCTCATACCGTGTTCTCAGAGGGGGATTATGAGATTTCTTGTAGTTCACCTCTAGGTACAGAAGTATTTTGATTGTGACTGGTTTCTAAGCTGAAAAACCTTTGCTCAGTTCAAGTAGGAATTTTATCTGAATGTGGGTTTATTAAAGACTGAGAAAGAAAAGACATCCCCAGGAATTTATGTGGAATGAAATACCCTGTCAATGCAAGTAGCTGTGGGTAATCCTGGAACCCTGTGTAATTACATCAAGAAGCTCTGTGTAAGACTTCACTGATTTCAGTGCATGAATACATACAGGACTGCCTCCTAAGGATTTTCAATTGAATGTGTCAGGCAGATCATACAATACAAAAAAAACCTAAGGACTTTGGAAAACGTTTGCCTTACTCTTTTTTTCTTGCTCAGTAGGCTAAAAATACACTGTCTGAAGCAGTGCCTTTGAGGCATTTAATTCCTTTTAACTTCAGACACCTTAGCCACCACCTGAACTCTTGAAAAAAACTTGCTGTAGAACTAAGATCAATATTTTGTGTCCTCCTGCACACTGAATAAATTAACTTCATGCTGAAGGAACACAAGACCTGCAATCCTGTAATTGTTTTTGTTTGGCTGCTCTTTTTTTTTGTTCCCTCTGAACATTTCACTGTTACACAGAAAATATTTTACATTAGCTAACGAACAGTTTTCCTTTAATAATTACAGCAGACAGGCCACAGGAGGATAGGGTGGGCAGAAACAGCAGAGTCTTTATGTTGCCTGTAGCTGGCAAATGCTGTCTCCACAAGAAATGTTAATATGACAGATTAGTTTATTATCTGCAGCAGAGGCCTCAAAAGACAATGGGGTTTGTTGTTAACGGATGACCTGTTATCCCTACCCGTCCAATTCCTGTTCCTTTCCGGTGATCATGGAACAGGCTGCCCAGGGGGGTTGTGGAGTCTCCTTCTCTGGAGATGTTCAAGACCCGACTGGACGGGTTCCTGTGTGACTTGGTTTAGGTGATCCTGCTGTTGCAGGCGGATTGGACTAGATGATCTTTCGAGGTCCCTTCCTCGAAAATTACATAGAATCTGTAATGATTCTATGATTCTATGATTCTATGATTCTATGATCAGCTGTTTAAGTCATTTATAGCAGCAGTTTGTGGCACCATCGTTTGCTGGAATTGTTCTCCCAAAAGAGCTGATGCTGAAGTACAAATTGTATCGCAAACTGAACGGGGGACCACAAAAGCAATTAAAGTTAAAGCATGGTAAGGATTTATTAAACTACAGCTGAGATACTGCTACAATGGTGTTAATTACAACCTTTCAGAAAGTCTTGAGAAAGGGACAAAAAACTGAGTAAGGAAACTCATGACTAATGGAATATGATTAAAATTATGGGATAGTAGTAAACATTCCGAGACAACGAGAAGAGCCAACTTGTGCAGCTGACACAGGGCTACAACCCAGGAGATTGTTTGAAGAATCTAAAAAGCATCCAATACCAATGAAAAGAGCAGCCAGAGATGTGATGGAACTCTCTGGGGTCTGAAACCAAGTGCATCAAGCCCATCATGGGACTTTGCTTCCAGGTCATGAAGGAAATCATGCAAAGCTACAGACACAGATCTCCAATTCATCCTTGGTAGGGAAGAGTTATTAGGATGTAATTAAGAGGAGAAATCTGGTGGAATAGTTATTATTCTTCCCAGTCCCAGCAGTGGACCATCCGTCACTTTCTTAACTAGAATTTCCATCTTGACCATAAACAACTACAAGGTGACTTGTTTTCTAGGTTTTTGCTAGAAACAAATCAGGTTTTTGGCTTCCAAAATGTGATGAATGAAATCTGTAACTCTTTTTACACATGATTAACACAAATAATCTACATCTCACGCAATCTTCACTTCTCTAAAAATAGGCATTGAATGAAAAGAAACCGCTCACGCACATCTTTGGATAGTTGACGACCATTCACCACAAGAACTCATTACCAGGATGATGGCAGTGCATGAGACAGCATTAGCATATTTAAAATAACTCCTTGATGAACAAAAAGCGCTACAATTTAATGTAATTTTTTTTGAAAATGAAAAAGCAACCCAAAATTTCAACTGCAAGTATCAAAATGGAGTTAATTCTCTTGCTTCAAAGCATGTGCTGGAATTTGTCACTGAGAAGAGCACTGCCTTTGGCAGCTGTCTTGTATTCACAGTTGGAATTTGGAGATAGAGCAACGTTTCATCAGTTTCATTTTCTAAAGGGTTGGCCTGAACTTCCCTTTTGAATTCAGCCAGCATGTGCTTGGAGGGGGGACGACTTCTTTTTTTCTTTTCTTTTTTTTTAATAGACAGCTTTTCAAACCCATGTTTTCTGCAAATCCTCCTCAATCTTTTAGCTGCAAACAGTTTTTTACTGATTCTTCTCTCTTTCATATTTTTGTCACAAACAATAAAAGCTGTCATTACTGGTTGTTACATGGCTGCAACGATTTTATCTGGCCACTGGAAATAGCCAGCCTAACTCCAACTCAGAGACATCTTCTATTATTTGTTCCACAGCCAAGGTGAAACAATTTTGTTAATAAAATCAGTTTTCAATACAATTTCTCACAATTTCATAATTCACTCCTTTTTTTTCAGTTAACTGTGACAAAATCCTTTTGGCATAGTTTCAAGGGGCTTTGCTTCATGCTTTTAAAGACTGTATTTTTGTGCTAAAGAACAACTCAAAATAAGTGTAAAGCTGTTTTTTTCTTGTATGTTGCTGGAAACAAACATGCCTCTTGCATCTGCTTCATCAGCTGGTTTTCTTACAGGGTTGTCAAACACAGGGGAATTCATCAATGAAGTAGAAACTGCTTTCTGCAGGATTTGAGTTCATTGTTAGGTCAGTGATATATGGAGAACAGCTCATCGCTTTTTCTAAGCAGACACCAGGCATCTCCTTGCCTGGGGTTTTACAAGTACTCTTGGATGACTTCAGTTTCATCAGCAGATGCATTAATGTGGGCTGTCTTTAGGTGCTGATTTGTATTTCTTTAGGCCTTCATCTGAGCAATTGCTGTTAAAGTGCAGCTGTTGTTCAGGTGAATCGCAGCCAGGCCCCTTTTCGGATGTGCTTCAACAGTACTCTTCTGGCAGAAGGCACTGTTTCTCTCTGCAGTCTGCAGTGGTCACTTTTCATAGCACAGGCTACAGCTTCCAGCTGTAATTCTTCTGGGGAGAGTTTAACATCTTGTTTCTGACGTCACTGAAACCACCGCATCCTGCAGTCAAGTAGCTAGATGACACTCATGAGCAACTTGCGTGACCTTCTAACTGTCATGTTCCCTGGCTAAAGCGATGCTGCGTAGCTGGAAGAAGGGGCACAGAGGACTCTTCAGAAATAAGAGGCAGGAAAATATCTTGGGCTCAGTCCATAGAGGTGATTCTGCCCTTGTTTAAATCTCTTCTTCTCAGGACAGCTGCCTAGCCAGAGAGCCCTTCATTTCATCTTGGAAGCTCTGCTGCAGGGAAAGGAAACGGATGTGATGGTGGTGAAGGGGTGAAGAAGGAAGCTAACATGGAGTAAGAGGAAACTAATTGCTCTGTTTGACTTCCTTTTGTGCTACCCTTCTGTTCCAAGGAAACACCGGCACTGGCTTTTATTATTATATGGTTCCACAGGTTGTAATATTGAAAGTATCTTAGGTGTGAAAGAGGTTGTCTCTGTGCTTATTTTAACAACAGTGTTGCTGTCTGGGCATTGCACTGTGAACCTTTGGTTCCTTGACTAAAAGGAAGACTAATTGCTCTGGCCTTGCCTTCTCCATCAGTCAAGTCTGTGTAGATCACTTTGTAGATCACTGTGTTTCTCTGCTGTTATCATGACTGGACAAACTGTCTCTCTGGACTTAAGGTAAGTGAACGTTCCTCAAGGTACGGGTTGATGTGGGGAAACTACAACACGCTCAAACATATCCATGCACAAGAAATCGATTAAGTGTGTCAAATCCATTATTCTTCACCTACAAATTGACTGCTGAGTACTGCTTAGAAGGCTGAGAACTCAATTTCTGCTCTTAAGCAATTTTCCCACTTTTCATGTGAGGCCAAGAGTAAGGAGAAAACATTTTGTTGGAGGGTAAACAATAATTCTAGTGTCTACAATAAATGACTCTACTCAGCATTGCCAAGGTTCCTTCCTGATCCCATAATGAGACGTGGTCAAAAGTCTGGCAGTGGAAACTTCTAAATGATCTTTTTACCTCAGGCTTCTAAGGAAACAAGGCTGGTTTGATCATACTCTGTGTGCGTGTGTCTGTCTGCCTGACCTTTCCTAATCATGTCTAATTTCAAGGAAATCTGATGAACAAGTAGAAATCCTAAGGAATGTTTAGTATTAAGCAGCTTTGAAAAAGTAAGGGGTTGCATAAAAAAAAGGACCTCCTTCTGGTTTCACCACCAAGGTGACTGGATCTAGATGATCCTGCTGTGACAGGGGGACTGGACTAGATGATCTTTCAAGGTCCCTTCCAATCCCTAATATTTTGTGATTCTGTGATCCCAAGTCTTTTTGTCTTCTTCACCTGTGATTTGGCATAACACACCCAAAATGAAATACACACTACGAACAAATTCGATAACCAAATGACGCTTGTGTACAGGGACACCAGCTGAACGATTAGGCAGGTGTGATGTATCCATTATAACTTTGATCCAAATGTCTGCGTTTTCATCTAAAATCCTTGGAGGTTCCCAATGCAGCAGTTTTGCTTTAGAAGATTTGGAAGGAAATTCATTGCTGGTGTCAGAAGAATGCCAACCCACTGAGCAGTCTGCTCCATCAAGCCTCCGTTCAGTTCACTTCTGATGGCTTTCTAGTCTGTTACACTGACTTTGATATCAAGGCTAAATGAGCCACAGTAATGCACTTGGATCCACTTACTGTTAAACAGCAACTAGATTAGAAAAAATCCTGAAATACAAATATAAACAGAAGTATCTTATTAACTAGAACTCAGTAAATCATTGCAAAACATTGATAAGAAGAAGTCAGAGTACCTACTGTAAAAATAAGGAGCAGATAGAAATTGTAATAGGAGCTGTTGTAAAAGGGCAGATCTGAACAATTTAGAACAGTTAGGATCACGTACTACAGAGTAAACGTGGGTGTTTATGACAGTAGTAGGCTTTCTTCATATCTAAATGAATTTTCTTGTGCTTTTGGAAAGAGTAGAAAATGGTTAGTCACTGGTCTTTGTAGTTAGCTTCCACTACTGCTATGCTTTGCAGGGTTTTCAAAAATATTAAAAAATGATATTTAAAATTGTTATATGGAATCTCTCCAGAGAAGTTTGAAGCAGCCTGACACTGAGAACATTGCAAGTGTATATTCTGCTTTGTTTCTGCACAAGACTCTCATTGCTACTGGACAGGGATCATAGAATCATAGAATTATTAGGGATTGGAAGGGACCTCGAAAGATCATCTAGTCCAATCCCCCTGACACAGCAGGATGGACAGGTTGTAGAGGTGGCCACAAGCCAACCTGATGGGGTTCAAC
>VXBP01000984.1:18356-111653 GCA_013400115.1 Rhinopomastus cyanomelas | reverse complement strand
CTCCCTATCTCCCTGCATATCGAAAACTCCACTCTGGACTCTCTCCAGCAGTTCCGTGTCCTTGAATTGAGGAGCTCAGAACTGGACACAATGTTCCAGATGCGGTCTCACCAGGGCAGAGCAGAGCAGGAGGAGATCTGCTCTCAACTCTCTTGATCTGCTAACCACGCCCATTCTCATCCTCCCCACAATGCCATTGGCCTTCTTGGCCATAAGGGCACATTGCTGGCTCATGGTCATCCTGCTGTCCACCAGGACCCCCACGCCCAGATGCAAGACTCTACACTTACCCTTGTTATAGTTCATTAAATTTCTCCCTGCCCGGCTCTTCAGCCTGTCCAGGTCCTGCTGAACAGCAGAACAGCCTGATGGCATGTTGGCCACTCTTCCGAGCTTTGTGCCATCAGCAAAGTTGCTGACAGTGCACCCTAATCTCTCATCCAAGTCAGTAATGACTAGATTGAACAGTACTGGTCCCAGTACTGACCCTTAGAGGACTCCACTAGATACAGGCCTCCAACTAGACTCTGTCCCATTGACCATTACTCTCTGGCTTCTATCCTGCAACCAATTCACAATCCACTTCACTGCTTGATTGTTCAGACCACTCTGCCTCAGTTTGGCTGCAAAGATGCTGTGGGAGACTGTGTCAAATGCTTTCCTGAAGTCGATATAGACCACATTCACTGCTTTGCCTGGTTGCACATATCCACCTGGTTATGTCCTCATAAAAGGTTATCAGGTTGGTAAAGCATGACTTCCCCTTGGTGAAGCCATGCTGACTGTCCCTAATGACCCTCTTGTCCTTGTTGTGCATCATGGATAAATTGTTCCATTACCTTTCCTGGAATAGAGGTGATGCTGACCAGGCTACAGTTACTTGGGTCCTCCTTCTAACCCTTTTTGAAGATTGTAGTGACACTTACTATCTTCCAGTCCCTAGGTACCTCTCCTGATCCCCATGACTTAGCAAAGACGATGGAGAGTGGCCTAGCAATGACTTCTACCATCTCCCTTAGCACGTGCAGGTGTATCCCATCAGGGCCCACGGATTTATGTATATCCAGTTTGCTCAATTGATCCCTAACCCATCCCTCAATCAGGGCAAACTCCTCTTTTGTCCCAGCTTCCTCCGGGGCCTCAGCAGTCTGTGGCTTCATATCAAGACAGTCCCCAGAAGTACAGACAGAGGCAAAGAAGGTGACAAACATACAAAAATCTACCTCATTTTTCTGTCAAAACCAGCTGCCAGACACACACTACTTTTTATATGGGATCATTTTCATTTCCTCTCTCTGGTCAATGATACTACAATCTATAGCAGACGATCCTTCCAACCAGGCCAACATACAGGTAACCATCTATTATTCATGACAGTAATGAAGAGTCAGGCCATGGCTTTTTGCTCATCAGCCACTTGACAGGCAATGGCAGTTCTCTAGTGCCACTCACAATTCTTTCAGTATATCTGACTATGGATGAGGAACAAGTAAAAGGCTCAGTAGACAAGACATAAATGGAAGGGGTCAAGAGGCTGGGACAATGCTTTTATTGAGCAAGACAAGAGGAAGCTTCTCCAGGCACAGCAGAAATGCGCTGGCACTTACAGGAGCTTGGTACATCACACTGCTTCTGTTTGCTTTCCTGAGAGTTAAGAGTGAACGTTCTTTTCCATGGCTGCTCTTCTGGCACAATTCATCCAGAAATACATTTACAACAAAGTGTAAATATTTACTTTAAAAGGAAACATCCATGAACTGTAAAGGCCATGAAATGCTGGGTATAAATTAACGTGGTTCTTCTGCTTTCCAGTGCAGCTACTGGGCAAGAAGCTGCTTCTCAAGCTTACTTAATTCTATTTCAAAACTCAGGATTTTTGTCGTCAAGAACTGTCCAGTTAAGAATATATCACTGGCTTTTAAATTTTTTCTTTTTAAAAACCCCTTTATTTAAATAAATTTCTGCCTTGTTTGAGATATTGCTAAAACTTATGCCAACTATGGCAAAGATTTGTGGTTTTGTAAAGCTCCACTTCAGCTGCAATTAAGCGTTTAACCAGCTTTTGTTTAGGCAAAAGAGGACACATTTTTTAATCCACGTTCAGCCCAGCTGAATAGGTGCAAAATTAAGCAGGGAGCTGATTTATTGCATACTTGTATGTTGTCCTATAAACGTGCCATATTGCTTGTTAAATACTGACAGTCTTACAGCTATTTCATGGGCACACATCCAATATAAATATGTCATAAATGATTCATTAAGATAAGCCAGTATTTCGAAAAGCATATTTTATTAGAAAAGTGAGAAGGTGCAAGCAATAACCCCAGGATACATGAAAATATATAAATTGCCCAAAGATGAGTTTTTTGTCTGATGCTAATGACCCCCCCAAGGCTCATCTTCTTCCCCTTATGTTTGGAGAATGTAGAGGTATTAATACATTTGATAAATCAGAGGAACAGACTTAGTCAACACAATTACCTATGTTAAACACAGAACTTTTCTGCTAATTTCAGAAAGGAGAAACTGAATGTGTAAATAAAAAATCAGCTGTGCTACCGAGGTTCAAGAAATAAATGAGAGTTACAGAAGAGCACAACTGCACTGTCACACTGTCACAGTGGCGTGTGTCACTATGGAAAAACTGACATCATCCAGGAATACACTGGGAGCAGCAGGTATAAGGCAGAGAATGGAATTGTTCCCTCCTACTCAGCACTAGGGTATAGCATCGGGTAGAGTGCTTTAAATACAATCTTTGTTATCCTGATCATTTGTACCATTAAATATCAAAAGGCTTTCTTTTGGACCAGGAAAAGAGGGAGGTAAGGCAGCACTGAGCACTAGAACAGGCTGGCTGTATATACAGCTCCGTTTTGGAAGAGAATGACTGTTCAGACATCTCAGTAACCTTCTGCCAGCCCTGAGTCAAGCTGACTCAAAGCCACAGGAACTGAATCGGATGTCTCCACTCTCCTGTCACAGCTGTCACAATAACTGTCACTGTGGCCAGTAAAAGTTGTGGCCTTCACATTCAGGTTTCTACAGTGAACATTACTATAAATGGAGTAAAAAAAAGAAGTTAACTCTTTAACAATAGTTTCTGTAATGATTTACAAGCCTCAGAGCTCTTTTCTTCACAACTTTTTTTTTTTTTCTTTTTCATATTCTTATACTCTTACTTGGCACAAAGGCAAGCACGAGGTTTGTGTCTGCTTATTATTATTTGGGGAAACTGAATGAGGTTAGGCAGAACACAGGGTTCCAGTGGGGAAGCTTGCGCAACACCGCCTGACCATGCCGTACTTGGTACGGGAGCCAAAGCCAGTCATTCAGAACATTAAGTATCTAATGTGATTTTATGTGCAGCCACAGAAGACAACTTGTTCCTCCTTTTTCACACCCTTAAATGAAAGATTTTCCATTCAAGAAAATGACTAGGTTCATGAGTTGATCTTAACAAGGTTCAAAGATTTTCACTCACTAATATCTAAGCTCAAATTGCAACCTCTGTTCAAGCATTAGCTCTGGGCAAATAGTAAATTCTGACTCATTATGTTTGATTTCATCTCTTTAAATGGTAATCACCCTCATTCTTAAAATTTCTGTCCAGTTTGTGGTCTGAATTGGGCCAATTTCAAATTCCAAACAAATGAACACTCAGATAGTAAAAATCCCTTATTACTATCAATATGACTACATACAGGTGTCTAATAGATAACAAGGAATTAACCTTTCCTTTAGAGAAAAAACACAAAATAACCTTTTGATGCCTAACTGCAAGGGAGTTTTTCCAAACCTCTAATTATGCAGCACTCATGTTTTAATCACTGCTTTTACACAGCTCCCCAAATCCCCAGTCTCACTATGTGCATAGCTTGCCTTGCTCCAATAAGAATTTTTCCTCACTATTTCTAAAGCAGCATTTTTAAACTGAACCTGAGGGTTTGATATAACCCAATTCTGCCACTTGTAAATGACCTAACATGATGCAGAGCTCAAGACAAGCTCAGTATCACACTGAACCAAGCCTTAAGAGTGTGTCTCCATGTGCTTTTTACATCAGCACAGGATTTAATATGAAACAAGTCATTAGAAGAAAAAATTGCAAATGATTTGGTTTCAGATTTAAGATTTCCACCTTCAACAGAAGCGGACATTTAAATAAATAAATACGGTTTTCACAGTACAGTTGACATGAAAAATTATAGTAACAGCAATACTACAAAACATCAGTAAAATAAAAAATTGCCTTGTAAACAAGCTCTGGGAAAACAGTTTTTGTTTTATTTTAAGTCGATGTCTGCCGACAACAGGAATGTACAAGGACGCTAAAGAATCCTCCAGTGACCTTCTGACCAGGGCACCTCCAGGAATCATTACATGGGAATTCCCGTATGTAGCACAAGAATTTCTCATACTTGGAAAATGTCATTACAACTCTGTAGATTTAACTGTGAAGAATCCTTCCTACTAAAACTGTGAAAAGGACCACCATGCCCTCTCTTGAACTGGCCTGATAAATATAGCTGCTTATATACAAAGTGGGCACACTTCTAGCACACACTTTGCACATGTAACCGTACACTAACAGGACTGATCTGCTCATGGGAGGGCACGTTACATTTGCTAACACTTCACTAACTTGTCAGTCCTATTTTGATAATACAAAGTAAAGTTATAGGAAAGACATACCTTACTATCTCTTCCTAGATAGCTAGTTCATATGCAATAAATATTTTTTAATGGAAATAATATTTAAAGCTATTAGTATGTGGTAATCTTACACCTAGCAGAGCTCAGAGCCGGTCTCAAGTAATGTTAGTCTCTTGCTGCTGGCTCCATACAGGTCTGATACATGTTAATTTGTCATTGTAATGAGACCTGGTCTCATTGGGATCTGCAGGTCCCTGTGCTCCCCTCTGTCTCTATGCCACCCTCTGCACTGGAAGTATTCAAGCTGTGTCAGCAGGGTAAATACGACTATAATAGATATGATGGGGACTAGTTTGACTATTATTCCATTACATCAAAACACACATAGCTTTGCAAAATAACACCAGAACTAAGCATTAACACAGAAAGGAAAGCACGGAACATTTCAATAAAGCAGACAAAGAATACTTATAAAATATTGGATACAGAACGATCAGGGCTAAAGCACATTTCAATTTTGCTTTGCCTTTCCCCCTCTCCCTGCCAGAGTCCCTTAAATAAATCACTAACTGTTCAGTCAATGCCCAGCACACTTTTAATATTTTAAAAAACTAACCTCATATTTAAATTGTAGACATCAGTGTTAACAGTTGAGCCAAGAAACCTCTGGAGATGATTGCTGCCAACCTTCAGTCAAAAGCTGGATCTTTGGTGAGCTTTATCCACTTTTCTGAACAAATTTCTCTAATGTTTAATTCTACCCACAGTGAAGAATTTTATTCCTACTGCCAGACAAATTCCCCTAAAGAAACTTGCGCCCAGTTTCTCTTGTCCTGTCACCATGTGAACACCGTGACTATCCTTTGCATATTAAGAGGCAGTATTATCTAAATAGTGTTCCAAATTGTGAGATTGGCAAAACTTTGAAAGAAACACGAAGAGCATCAACCAGAGGGACCCACTTTTCTTACAGTCCTGTCCATATGGTATATCCATACCTAGAGACAGAGACACGCAGAGCTCACACTTTAGCTGAGTCCGCAGGATTTGACTTCACAACCCTCTCATTAATGAGTATGAAGCAAGAACACTTCTATTTAAAAAGTCATTTATTTCATCTGAGTGCATGAAACTGCATGGAATTTTTGTCCTAATACTAACTATTTAAGAAAAGAAAGACACTGCTTTCCTCATAAATCTGAATAACAAACATTTCTTTTGAGCTTATGTGTAAATTGGCAATCTGGTGTCGCATTTCTCACAGACTGCTACTGCCCTCTGTAGGATAATGCTAAATAAACTACTAGGAACAAAGTAGAAGCAAAACTACGAAGCAAGCATGTCAGCCTGTCACAGCACTGCGTCACTTTCCAGAGATTGCATATTAAGTTCCCTATAGCTTCCAAAGTTCAATGATTCTGTAGACTTGTGGATAGAAATCAGGAAGCCATAAGAAGAACATTCCGATACCATGTTACCAGAATGTTCCTGCCATTGCAAATGGCTACTCACTGTGACCATAAATAAACAAACTTGTGATACTATTTCATGACATGAGGAATAAGGGCACTGAAATTCCTAAAAGCTTGAAGGTAAATTTGCATACAAAGAGGACCTAACTCCAAAGGCAAGTTAAACCTGTCAAGCCCTAAACTCATAAGAATCCATAGGACTGAACTAGGTGGCCAAATCATTGCTACTAGAGAAGATTTATCTCTCCTCCACATCATGAAACTAGTGACAGACAGGACGTGAAGACTGAGAAAGCAAAACAAAACAGTGAAGGCACAATGCAAGGTGTGGGGAAGCAAGACCTGCACATCTTTAGCTAGGAGTAGGTATCCATCTCACAAGAGACATGCATCCAAGCCTTTCCTCTTTATGCACCAGTGTAATCCTTTTCAAGAGTAAGTATATTTTTTCCTCATGGTTTCTAGAAAACCAGTGGTACCACTAATGGAATCTTTAAAAAAATCTGGATTATTTATTTCCCAGCAGCTAGCTACTCCTCCATGCTCCATTTACTGTCCTTTTCATTTCTGATATGTTCTGTTTCAATTAATGCACTTGCATTGCCACGAGACACAGACCATTGACTAACAGGACAATTAGCATTTGAAGGGAAAGGCCACCAATTAATAAAAGCTGAAAATTACAACCTACTTTGTAAATGATTCAAACATAACACACTACAGGCTACCTTCTATCACAAAGTGACTACTCTTGCTAAAGGAGCCTGCCAAATTGGGCAGATTTATCTTGCTCCTATTTCCTTCTCCAAAAACTCACAACAGAGCTGGTACTGCATAAAGAGATGAAAACTCACCAAGACTGGCATGCAGCATGGTCATGTAAGTCTCATTTCCTTAGTTATATCATATTCTTTCAAGTCCTTAATTCCAAAACACAGCATACAGGTCGGAAAACTTGAATTATCTTTGCACTTTGACAATAAACTTTGGCAATGTTCCAAGTCACTTAAAATAAGCCAAAAATATGTCAGACCAACTGCTTTTGTTTCTTATGGATGCAGACCAACTCTGTGTCAGGATCGTGTTTTTAAGTAAAGTTCAACTTATATAAGCCCTCATTATTTATTTTTTTTTAAAAAGACCATAATTTATGACTGGAAATTTTGACCAGACCAAAATTCTGACTATTTAATACAACTTATGTAGGCCATCAACCAAAAAACCAACCTTGCTTCTTTCAGTAATTTGTCATAATCAGAGGAAGCAGATGATCCCGAATGCTTCTTCAGCAACCAGTTTATCTTTATGGAGAGATAGATTAAAATGAAGAATGAGGGTTCACAGAACTGTCTGTCTAAAAGTAGCTGATACTTAAGTTACTCAGTTGACAGATTACTGTTATTTCTCTATATGTGTGAGGGCACTTTTTTTTTTCAGACTGAAAATAGTATTTTACTTTCCTTATGTAGTCATCATGGTGAATAGAGAAAAAGCCAAGAAAGTTCAAGTTCTTTCTCCAGGGCAGCCAGACAGCACGCTACTCATACACAGGTAGGGCTGCTCTAAACAAACATATGGTTCACAATGACATACATCCCACACTGCATTCCCCTAGATCAATTGTTGGGACATGAAGAAAAGAGAACAGTATTGACAAGGAAAGACAGAGGGAAGACATGGGGAGACATTACACAGGGGAAAAAAAGTTTCATCAGTTCTTCTACTCCTGACATAATCTGTCATCTTCTTTTAAGTGAAAAACAGCAGATCTAATCCACAGATTAAAATGATACATTGGAGTTACAGTTCCATGATTACTATTTGCATGGGGAACCCCTACAGAGACCTTCCAACACATGAAAGGGGCCTATAAGAAGGCTGGGGAAGACTGTTCGCAAGGGCAGGGAACAATACGACGGGGAGTCATGGTTTGAAGCTCGAAAAGTGTAGGTTTAGGTTAGACATCAGGAAAAAGTTCTTTAATCTGAGAATGGAGATCTCTGGAACAGGCTGCATATAGAAGTGGTGAAGGCCCCATTCCTACAGACAATTCAGGTCATGCTGGATGGGGCTCTGGTCTGGTGAGTGATGGCCCTGCTTGGTGTTGCTTGGTGTAGGGGGATTGGACTAGATGACTTTTGGAGGTCCCTTCCAACCCAATACATTCTATGATTTACCAAAGTAGAATGGTGCTAATTTATTAGCATATTATGCTAATACACACAATAATATAATTCTGTTATTCAGATTTGATTTTAATTTTCTTCTCAAACCTGACAACATGCAGTCAGAGGCCAAGTTTCTAGACAACAAAAAACACTCCCACAATTTCCTGAAAAGAAACAAGCATGAGAACCACAGGCAAGTTGAACCAGACCAGTATTTTTCCCTCAAGCAAAATCCTCATTAATGTTAATAGAAGTTATGCACAGACAACAAGGAGACATGAGCCTACAGGGAGAGACTGCCAAGTCAGTGCAAGATAACTGTACTGAAACCCAGTGCTGATCCATCTTTGTAAGTGCAATGACTCTCTTAGGGAAATAGGACTAGCCGCCAGCCAGTGCCAGGAACTTGACTGCATCAGACTGGAGTGCTTTGCCCAGTTCTCACCAGACACAGCCCCCAGAACTCCACTGGTAAATGCTGCATTACAGAGCTCTGAGCTACAGAATGCTAATGAATGCTATCAGATTCCCAGCCTAGCGAGCGGGCACAAAGTCAGTAAATGTCACTCAGAACAGCACCACTTCAGACAGAACATGGCACGCAGCATTTCTGATGAGCTGCGATTGACAGTTTCACTGCAGCATTTGTAAAACGTTAACACATTCCTGCCTTGAAACCATATGCTAGATGATATATCTTGAAATGAGACTGAACTCATTACCTTCTGTAACTTAAAAGATCTTCCACCATGGTGGAAGAAAGGAAAGCAAATGATAATATTTATCATATAAAAACACTGAAGAAAACAGTAGTCTCATTTTTCATTCCTATCAAGTGTCTTATTTTTGATTAATTCACTCTCCCTTATCTGTGCTTGATGCAAAATGAAGACCCGTGTTTTATCATGTCAAGTTTTTCTTTTTGCTATTTTTCCCATGTACCTTCAGGACAGCCAAGTCACAATTTCAGTTACATTAAAGGAGGTGCCTATCTTTTTCAAGAAAAGCCAGCTGGATTTTGGATTGTAAATGTCATGTTTACAACATACAGCTTTGAGACAGTCTTACAACCTCTGCAGCTTAATGGAAAATTCAATTTCCCTTAAATGAAGCCACTATTAAGAAAAATCTGAGGATGCCAAACTCTCAAGTGCTTACCTTTGTCATTGCTAATCGTAGATGTTGGAGGGGGAAGCCCAGGCTTAGATTTGTCGTAATTGTTAAAGCTCTGGCTGCGTCGGTTGTTGGCACTAACAGAACCACGAGCTTTGGCCTCGCTGCCTGCAGCAGAAACCCTCGTGGTGGGGCCTGGAAGTCTGATGAAAGAATTACAATGTGATTGAATACATTGAAAAAGCATCCGAGAAAGAAACTATGGAATACCATGCATAAGCTGAGAAGAAATGGATCTATACCACAAGTATATATTCATAAGAGTCTTGATCCTTTTTATGAACTAATAAAAAAGTAAACCTAGATGGAAAGATGTCAAAAAAACTACAGTCTGAATGGCTTTACATTGGGAAAAAAAAACCTCCTGGACTGAGATTAATTGTCACTTGCCATAAATCTTGTGAATCAGCAACACTTGCAAGTAAATTCAGTGGAGCAGTACCACTGGTACAAGGTTAAGACTAGATGAGACACTACTGTTCCTAAACCAGACTGTTGGACACTTTATTATATGCTGAACACAAAGGGTTATCCTTATTTTGCAAACAACCATGAGATGGAATGTGGCTGCACTTCACACATCTGCTCAGAAAGCTACGAAGCCCAGCAGCTAAACCCAGTGGAACTTTAACTTGGTTTAATTACTTGAGCCTGTATGAACCACACAAAGCTTCAGTGCTCCCTCTTATGGCAACCACATTACACTGAGTTGGTATAAGCCTCTAGTTTAAACTGGGTCAATCTCTTGCAGCGTTTCCTTACCATAGCCTGCATTTACAAGATTTAGCTGTACACCTAGAAAAAAAGCATAGTTAGGATTCTGGAGCAAGTAGGGAGGAAAGGATATGACTATCATGCTTTTCAGACAAAACAGGAGGGAGAAGACATTTGTAAAATGTCCAACAGAATTAGGGAAGCCACTGGCATCACATCTCAAAACAAGATGAGTGCTTGAGCCCTTCAAAGTCAAAGTTCATCCCTAAGGTTTCTGTGTTTGTAGTTTGTGTACATCTTTCTACGTTCTAAGCATATGAAATATTAAAAATGGAAAGATTTGGTATCTGCTCAAAACACACAATGAAGGGAGTTAGTTGTCACTAACTCACTGTTTTGAATGGCATGGACATCATATTAGAAGCTAAAAGATAGAACTCACTCATGCCCCCCATAGCAGCACTGAAAGGGACTGCTCTTTACCAGTTTTGTATTTTCTTGTTATATTCTCTGTGTGGTGGAACCTCTTTAAAACTTCTTTATATAAACCACAAAAAATCCAATTGTCTTGAATAACTTGTGCCAGTAATAGGCTAAAATGAAGAAGTCATAGTTGTTCGATAGACTGGGGATGCAACAGACCAAGTTACCACTGTGCCTCTGGGAAGGAAGAGAACCCAGGAAGGGGTACAGCAGGGCTTCCTAAATAAACTTCCTTCAACCAGACTAGTGAAGAAATAAGAATTATGAAAAGAAACATGAAGGAAAAGAGCAAAAATGTCAGCAGCTGCATGCACATGCTTTCAAAACTCAAGAGGACAAAACATAAGGACATCATTAAAATACAAAACCCAAAATTAGTTTACAAACTCAAACCACCACAGATCTGGCACAGCCCATCATGGTTCTGAGGTTGACTTTGCTGAAGGCATTCAGATAGGCCCCTCAATTTATCCAGCATTTTTCAACACTGTGGGGCGGTGCTAGAAAGTTGTCCGTACTCATTGCTGCAGCAAGGCACAAATGAGAACAGAATACCCCAGAGATGCTTCATCCATTGCAGACGAGACTATACTGGAAGAAGCATAGGCAGATGAGGGACAAACATGGCTCCAGAGAACTTCGGAGTCCCTAAGACGAGAAAGCTCATTAAGTTTGTTTTGCCTAGCAGGAGATGAGCCAGGTTTCCTACAGATAGGCAGGGCACACAAGTTACCTCACCTGAAAGTTTCTACTTAATGAGTGATAAAACATAGTGTGTCCGGGCCAACCCTGCAGGAAGGCTGCTGGGAGTTTTCCAACAGGACTTGGCAGAAGGCAAGGGATATTGTTCTTGTACTGATGGGTAAGAAAATGCTTCCCACACATGTCTGCACTGGTTTTGCAAATCTGTCATATTTTGAAGTACATAAAGCTACTTAAACCATGTGACAACTCAAGAAACGACAAGTTTTTGATTCCAGGCAGTGCTGTCACTGCCAATAAAAATATACTGAGCCTAGAAAACATACAGGCTAAAACAACTCTTGAAGAAAATATCATTTCCCTTGAACTATTTTTCACCCCTGTAGTGTAACTGACTGATTTTAAGCCCCTGCTTTTAGCATTAGGCCAAGATATTTCAGAGCAGTGCCTGTACAAATTTAGGAAAAAATAAAACAGTTTCAGGGAGAACTTTCTAGTTTCTTGCTATTTTGAGACAAGGCACTGAGCTCAGAGAATACTTTCAGTTACTGCACTTGGGCACCTCTTCTAGGCAAAATATGAACTGTCAGGCCATAATTAAGGTCAAGAGAGAACATGAAACAGAATCATGGAACATTTTAACAGGGGTTATACTGCAGACCTTCACTGTTGCCATAGAAGAAGTAAGATGTGGGAAATAAATCCGAATTATACAGCAGAACTAACAATCTACAAACTACACACTTTTCAAAGCTGAATAAAAATCATAAGTAATGGACCAAAAGCTTAGCAAAAACAGTATAGCATAACTTACCAGTATAAAACAACAGTATTTTACTAGGAATTTTAATATAATATCTAAATGTAAACTTGATTAATAACCACATGAGTAACAGAGCAACCCCTATGATCACTGAGATGAAATGGTCATACGAGCTGGCATGCAAGTCATGTTGGGATCCAGGAAAAAATAATAGACTGAAATCCTATTAATCATTTTTGGGGAAATTAGATGTACTCAGCTTCAGAGCTCTGGTGAGAGCAGAAACTCTGGTAAGACAGGCCCACATGGGGCTGTTGGCGCTCATGTGGTGCATGTGATGCTCTACTTACTAGCCAAGACACCAGCCTGATGATGGTTGTTTCACTAATGCAAATCTAAATATGACTAATACAGACATGTACAGTGGGCAGAGAACTCCCAGAACCATGTTTTGTTCTCAAAAGGAAAAGCTTGTAAATACAAGAAGACCCAATTGTTTTCTTGCAGGCCAGAATGCAGGTTTCAGCTGTTTGTAAAATGCCTTGTTACAAACTACTTTCAACAGGAATCCTGAACATGCATCCAGAAATATGAATATTGCAAAAGGATTATTCATGCTTTGCAGAAGGTGGAGAAATGCTAACCTAGAAGACCTTTTCTGACCAAGAGTCAATTGGATGATTTTGCTTTGAGATGGGTCCCTGGAAGATGCACTGTGACAGGAAAGAAAAAGCAGAAGATAACATTGAACAAATAAATGTTTGGGTTTTTTCAGTCTCTGAACTTGCTAACTAGTTTTAGGGAGAAAAGATAGTTTATGAACTTCACAGGAAAAAAACCAGCTTCTTGCCTATGTATGACGTGAGGTCAAAAGTCCTAAAATATAAAGTTAATTCATTTCTACAGCACAAAGAACATGCAATTCCACATACAACCCAAACTTTCTTACTCTTTTCCTTCTCAGTCTTGTATGTATTCTGTGCAGAATCAGAGCAATTCAACCATAGCACATACTAAGTCATGACATTTAAGACCTTCAGGTTAGACCTTTTTTTAATTATTTGAAACTCTGCACAACCCATGTAATGGACTGAAAAATACCAAAGCAATATTCAAATTATCTTGGGCATCTGTGCAAGTTTTTGATGGAAAAGTTGTGGAAATCTTTTGGAATACATCCTTGTTTTAGACTATCTGTTTTCTGTACAAGTTTATACATGCTGTAATAGCACCATGCTTTCAATTATATTAAAACATCATTTGCAACCAAAATGAGCACAGCTCATGAAGCAAGGAGCTCTGAGTAGTCTCATTTGAAAGGCCTAACTTAAAATGTCTACATGTAAGCCACTGTTCACCTTATTATGTGCTATTTGAACACAAAGTTCAAATCTTCACTAATTTTGAGATATTAAAAAAAACACCACAACTTCATACTTTAGTGATTGTACAAATACGGCTTCAACCTTTAATCCTGCCCCACTAAACCCCTCCCCCTCTCAGCAGTGGAAAGCTCAGACAAGCAGAAAGCTGTACATGCATCCACCATGGTACTGCCTTCATACATTGATTTTAGTCTAACTTGGAAAGAACACCCCTAGGATAAATACATCCAAGAGGCAAAGGCACCCTCTACTCAGATGTGTTCCGACTGAGGAACAAAGACCAATGAACAACATTATTTTTCCACGTAAGCCAGCAGCATATTGTTTTGACCAATAAGCCTAGATTTTGTTTTGACTGCCACCAGCTGTGACAAGCTCTACTTTTACCACTGTCAGAGCCTTCCATCTCTTAGTGAGGACTGAGGTTCTCGCAAACTGAGAAGGTGGTTTTCATATGCTCCAAATTTCTATTCTGTAACAGAAACAACATACAAGCTTTGCAAGCAGAAAGAAGCAATTGCAATATTGAGAAAAATATCCTTGTAATATACTGTTACCTGACAAAGCAGGTGTTTTACACCCATTGGGCTGGGTGATTCCAGCCCTAAGAACAAGTTCAAGTACATATGCTCTGATTGCCAAAGGCGTGAACTCAGTTGCTAGCCAGCATGCAATTTCCAACACGCTATTCTAGAGTGCAGCTAAAAAGAGATGTTTCTTTGGCTTTTGAAAACTTTTAATAAGAAAAAAAGAAGTAAAGAATTAAAGAAAATAAGCCTAAACAACTTAAAAGAGTTCCCCACCTGGACTGCATTTCTGGTTGTGCTTTGAATGGATGTTGGCATGGAGTCTGGAGCACAGCTGGGACCTGCTGCTGTGGTACTCCAACCTGGCACTGGGATGGAGGGCCTGCTTGCTGAGATACTTGGGGAGGCTGCTGGGGCAGATGGTGTTGTGGTTGCTGTTTCTGTGGCTGTTGTTGCTGTTGCTTGTATCGAGATAAACTGAAGAAAAGGCCCAAGATGGCCTTTAGATTCCCATTCCTGATTTCTGTAAGGCAATGTTCAGAAGTCATTTGTCACTCCTCATAAGTCACTATGCACTCTTTATAATGCCATCTAAGTTCAGTTCCCTTAGGATATGAGAGGCTTTCTGCACATCTTGTTGGCATTACATCTCATTACCAGTGAGCACCAATGACAAATAAATAATAAACTTCTCCCCTGTGGTGACTGCACCACGTCTCACATTTCTACCGTAGTCTGAGCATTAACAGTTGTATGCTTACAAAACAGTTGTTTTAAATAGTTATGCAATCTAAAGGCACCGAAGAAAATCCCTGAAAACAAAAAAAACCCATAACAAGTGTGTTAACAACAGTACACTGTAAATGATTTCTCAGTCCTACATTTGCATAAGGAGGAGAAACTACTCAGTTATCACATAGTATTATATAAGTTCTGGAATAGAAGATGAATTGATTTCACTGAGAAAATGTGGTGCATGTTTTTCACTAAAGAATATGATTATTGCATGAAGTAGGTGTACTAAAACAGGTAATTACCAGTATGATACTATCACAAGCACATAAAGAGTGAATACACAAGGAACCTAAAAAGAGCTTGACAGTGAATGTATAAACATTCCCATTCCTAAAAGTGACCCTGTTAACTCTACAGTGTGAAAGGTGAAAACATAAAACTAGACACAAATCTGAAGACAAAGACATGCACCAGAGCAGGCAGGTAATGGTTGTATCATAATTAATATGCAAGAGCACTGGTTCCCTCTTGCAGACAACCTTAATAATGTGCCACAACATCATTATTTAGCACATTTAATTTCCTAAATTAAAAAAAATGAATGACAAGAAGCTACATCAAACAGTGGAACATTAGTGTGTGCTAGACAGACCCCTTCAGCTAGTAACATGCATGGCTGCCCTGTGCTTTTGAATCACACTGCATGGATTCAAGGGGGAGCAAAGAACATGTGACAAGGCAGTGGCCAAACACAAAGGTAAGAATCAGAATTTTAACTTCTGTTCCCAGTTCTGGCTGAAAGATTGCTGTGATAGGCCCTGTTCTAGCCTTTATATCTTCTCTCAGACACGTTACTGCTCACATTGCTCATCTCTACTGTATAACAAATCTCTGTTCTTAAGCCCAAACCCTTTATTTACCTGGCAAATCTAACATGTAAAAACCTTGCTTCCCTTTCTGCACTAGCTTCTAGCTTTCATCTCCTTGTCTAACTGTGCCTCAATCCAGCTTTTCTTTCTGGCCCCTAATCTAATTTAAACTAATTTAATCTAATTTAACCTCAAAATGGCCTCAAGTTGTGCCAGAGGAGGTTTAGATTGGACATTAGAAAAAATGTCTTCACTGAAAGAGAACAGGCAGCCCAGGTTGGTGGTGGAGATGCCATCCCTGGAGGATTTAAAAAAATGAGTAGATGTGGCCTTGGGAGACAGGATTTAGTGGGCAGGGTGGGGTCAGGTTGCCAGCTGGACTGGATGATCTTGTAGGTCTCTTTCACCCTTAATGATTCTATGATTGAAATTTACTTTCTTCCTTAATTCTCTTTTGGCCCATGTCTATTTCCTTAGAAACTCCAAGACTTTAAGGAACTGGTTCTAGTCACCATCCAGGCCCAGAATAATCCTTTTCCTGTCCACAAACCCAGCCTTCTCCCACTGCCATCAGTGTCTGCACCAGGCATGTTCCTCCTCTAACCTGCCAGTGTTTAGCTAGGGAGGACATGGGTGTAAGCAGACAACAAAGGAAGACAGACACAAGACAGCAAAGCATAGTGAAACAGATCTCCTTATATTCAGTAAAGAACTGTAATTATTCATGGGAACTGCATGGAAAGTAGCACTTAATCACATGTCAATACATAACTAAACAGCTCCAGAGGCACTGGGAGGTTGAACTGCACAAACACAGGCCATAAGATAAAAGAAATTACCATGGTCTGAGAGTTAAAACGTGCAAAGCTGTATGCAGTTGGACACTTCATTTCTGTGTGAAGTGAGATGCTGTAACAACAACAACCCATCTAAAACTGGGTACATTTTATAGGTAGTCTGTCTTCTGCTGCACTTATCAGAAAAGTAACCTGCTTTCAACATTCTTCTAAGGTGACCAAAAACTAATACTCAAAAGAAAACACCTTAAATTGGTTTCAAAATAAGCAGTCCCTTTCACTCTGGATTTTAAGTAAAATACTTCAAACGGGCCTTTCAGAGGTACTTCTGTTTCTCTTATCTTAAAGATAGGCTGAGGTAATTTACCTGGCAGTTTGCCTCTGCACTTTGTACAAAAAAGAGTATTTCAAAGAGCACCTTACTGCCCATCACAGCAGTCTCAAACACTTCCTCCTTCAAGTTTCCTCCACTCCACGCAAAGCTTAAATATACATATTAACTTTGATGGGGACAACAACCTCAGCCACTCATTTCAAATGTGCAGCCAAAAATGACTCATCTATTTGAAACAAACACTACACATTTGAGAGGAAACTGGAATTTAGATTTTTAAAGAATCTCCACAAATCTGCCCTTTGGAAATTTCAATCCTGGACTATCTCCTTTGCTGCTTGTTTCCCTCAGCTGGAACTTCCACCACTGTAGCTTGCAAACATCCTTCTCTGTCTTTACAAAAACAAGCTGGACTCAGTGGAAATTGAAAAAAATAAATAAATCAGCTTAGGACAAAGAAAAGAAAGGTCTGCTGGATAGATTACTGGAGAAATGTCACTTCTAAAGTTCTTCTAGCACTTCCTGCAAATCATAAACCACTCATGTACAAAATGCAGTTAAAAGCAAACCAATGAAAAAAAAGAGAAATAGGCTACCACTGATACTTAGTCATGCTTGTCTGCATCTGACTCTGTAAAGCGTATGTTGTAGTTCACAGAATCACAGAATTATTGAGGCTGGAAAAGTCCTCTATGATCATCAAGTCCAGCCTATGACCAGGCTAGACCATGGCAGTAAGTGCCATATCTAGTTTTTCTTAACCACCTCCCTGTGCTGTCCATTCTAGTGTCTGATCACTTCTTCTGTGAGGAAAGGCTTCCTAACATCCAACTCAACCCTTCCCTGGCACAGCTTCAGGCCCTGCCCTCTCATCCTGTTGCTAGTTGCCTGGAAGAAAAGCCTGGACCTCAGTTGAATACAACCTCTCTTTAGGTAGTTGTGGAGAACGAGTCTCCTCTTCTTCAGGCTAAATACCCCCAGTTATCTCAGCTTCTCCTCATCAGACTTTCCCTCCAGTCCCTTCCCCAGCCTCATTGCTCCTCTGGACTCACTCCAGTGCCTCAACATATAGGGCAGGAAATTCTGCTTACAAAGTAATGGGAAAGGAGAGAAAGGAACAAAATAACTCGCAGTAGGCCTGAATTCGGGACGAAAGCACATGCACCAAGCTAACAGGGCTCTAAGTTGACTTGAGGGATCCAAAGCTACAGAAACAGCTCTGAAATGAACTTTGTCGGTTCTACTGAGGAATGTGATCTGAACATGAGCAGTACTGGGAATTGCACAGGGGCAAGGAAGGGAAATGTCAGAAGGAATCAACTGCCACCACGCTCGATCTGGGGCATTTTTTGATAATTGAACTTCTTCACAGTGAGGGTGACAGAGCACTGAACAGGCAGCTCAAGGGGTTGTGGAGTCTCCTCTGGAGAAGTTTAAAACCCGCCTGGATGTGTTCCTGTGCGACTTGGTCTAGGTGGTCCTGCTCTGGCAAGGGGGATCAGAGTAGACGATCTTCCAAGGTCCCTTCCAATCCCTGATGTTTTGTGATTCTGTAATTAAAAAGCAATTTTCTGAAGGGTGTATATAACTGTACTCAGTATGCTATCATCAAAAGCTGGCAGCCAGTACACTTAAAATAGTGCTGAGGGATACTGGGGCTGAGGGAACAAAAATTTCACCTGACACTGCAAGGAACCTAAATGACCTAAAATGGAGGAGGTCAGCATGGCAGAGCACATACAGTCAGTCAGTTACCTACACAAGTGTCAATGTTGTTTCAGAGGCAAAAGTCTAAGCTGAACTGAGATTGTTCCAAAGTCTAGCAAGGCATTTTCTTTCATCACTTTACAGTGTTGTGATTCATTCAGCTGATCATTATCCAACTTATCTTTTTATGCCAATGAGGTGCAGCTGCCTTGTATGACACTGACTGAAGTTCTTACTGCACATTTATGCTCTCTATAATCTTCAACATCTTGGCAGCAAGGAGATACTGTGTGAAGGAAGGAAGCGAAGCTTAGCTGGGAAGCTGCAATTCCACATGTCCAAAACACTTAAGGGCATCTTGTGGAGAAACAGCTCAGAGTGAAGGACAGCAAAAAAACACAAGAAGAAGAGAAAGAATTTTCCAGCATCCTCACAGCTTTCATTAGTAACTACAATGAAGATTTTAGGTCTTAAAAGTCTTTGAGAAGGCCTTTTCAGCTAGATGTTGCTGGGGGAAGGAGAGCCTCTCTCTAGAATAGTATGGTCATCACCGGTGACCACAGATCCTTCATCGATCCATAAAAAAGACTATGTCTAAGTGGCACACACATGTCAAAGCAGAATTTTTTAAATACTGGAAGGAAGGATATGACACATGAAGTCCCAAAGTATTTCAGTGTTTAGTAGTGACCCAAATCCCAGTTTCAAATAATTAATCTGCTTCCACACTAAAATTACACTGTTGGAAAATACACGCCAGGAGAGACTGCAGTGTTTATTCCCATGTGGAAGTAATTGCAATCTTCTCCTTCCTCCTAGATGACGATCTGCCAGTGAAATAAACAAAAATTGTTTGCAGCTAATCTAGCAGGTCTTGGCAACCTGCACAGCAACACTAGCTTGCTTGTTTGGTTATAGCACTCTGCCTTTTAAGTGATTCTGTGTTCTCTCTGGTTCACTTTCCCCCTCCTTCCTCAGCAAAGAGTGACCAGGAACAGAAATAAGATTTACTGTTGAATTTGTGACTTTTGACTTCATTTCACAAGAAATGGTTCTTCTTTTCCGCTCTCTAGCTGCCTCTCTCTTCCACACTAGTTCTGGAGCCAGTAAATGTTCTCATTCTCAGCAAATATTACTGGTCTTAGCTTCTGTATGACTTAATGCAGTAACTCCTAGACAGTGTAAGAGAAAGAAATTCAGAATCAGCAAAGCCATGGGATAACCTGTATCCTGCTGTGTCCAACTTGTGCTTTGGCAGGAACATTAATCATGCTGTCCCTGCCTTGGTGTGACCAACACGGCACTGCCAGCTCCACGCAGCCTTCTCATCATCTAACACACTGTTTTCCTTAGCTTTTTCACTGCATCATGTTAGGTAAATAACATGAAACCTATTATATTTTTACAATATTTACATATCATGTCAAGGTCGAAATCGTCTTTTACAACACTCAGCTGCATTTGATTTTTAACCATTTCCTGGTAAAAAAACTTTCTGCTGTTACAAGTTTTAGCTCATTGTTTCTGTACTTGGCTTGAGCATCCCTCTGAATATAACTGAGCTATAGAGGCACATAACACAGGCAGTACTTGGGCTGGCCACAGTAAACCTTCTCTTTGGAGGAAAACACTTGTTTCTGGTGTGCTAAAGCAGCTTAAGGCTACACTACAGAAAAAGATAGTGTTCAGCCTTCTCTCTCTTACTAGTTGTGGTATATTCAGATTAGAACAACATGTACTAAATATCTGCTACTTTGTTTTCCATGCTTATAGTTTCCTTCTTTGTAGATGTTTAAAACCCTCCTGGACATGCTCCTGTGTGGCTTGGTCTAGGTGATCCTGCTCTAGCAGGGACATTGGACTAGATGACCCTTCAAAGTCCCTTCCAATCCCTATTGATTCTGTGATAAACCACCTCAAAATTAGTGAAATTACATTTCAAACATATTTTCCAGCATCCTGCAAGAGCTTAGACTAGGGTGGGGTTGGAAGCTTCCTTATAAGGATGGCAAAGATTTAAGATATTTTTGAAATTGTTAAAACATAGTTTTTAGAATTCATATTTAAAAATAACAATTTTGAAGAAGTTCAAAAAATAATAGCTTTAATTTAATGGTAATTGTATGAAAATGTCTATATTTTACTAGTATTTTTTAAATGTGATATGTGTATAGAAAACCTGTGAACACAATAATTTCAACATCAAATTCATTCACAGTGGTTGTCTGTTGTACCTTTCATTAACACCATTCACCATCCATAAGGGAAATGCATTTCCACTAAGACTTCAAATTCATGATCATGGTGGCACGGTCTGGATTTGTGACTGAAACAGTGTTGGTAAGGCACCAGTGGTCTGGCAAGTGGAGAGCAATACTAGCCTAGTGCTATGGCTCCCTCTTTCTTTCATGCTGCTTTCCCTCAGCAAGCAGGCTGGGGTGAGCAAGAAGCTCGGAGGGGACACAGCATGACCTCAGCTGACTAATGGGATATCCCATGGCATATGACATCATGCTCAGTAATAACATCTGAGGTGGGTGGCAGGAAGGTCTTGGGGAGGTGGCCATTGCTCAGAAACTGGCTAGCACCTGTCTGCTTGTAGGAGGTGTTGAGTGATTGCCTATGCATTGCTTGTTTTGGGTTTCTTTTCCTCTTCCCTTGTTAAATAAATTATCTACATCTTTACCCATGCTTTTTCTCACTTTCACTCTTCCTAGCCTCTACAGTGCTTGGCTGCCGGTGGGGTCAGCCCATCACACCTACACATCCTTTCCCACCTACACATCCTTTCCCACCTTCCTTGTTAGAGCTATAGGATTCCTTCATCAGAAGAAGACACAGCTTTAAACATGCAGGCATTAAGGTATTCACACAAAAGTAAATGTACATGCATGAGCTGATGTTACAGCCTCTTCCTTCACAATAAGTTTACGAAGCAACTTCAGTCACTAAATCTAACTTTGTCTCACCTGATGCCACAGATCCAATTACTTGTTAAACACTGAAGGAGATCTCACTATACAAAAGTTTGCCTTAGCAGCTACAAAACACAACTGTTTTTAAAGTGCATTTAAATTGAAGTATAACTTCAAATGGCTGAGGATCAATTTGATCTCTTAATATGAGCAGTTCATAAGCCAAATGGACATGCACTGCCATAAAGGAATACAGAACATATTTGGGTTTCAGAAAAAAATCCAGTGCTCTTCAAAAGCAGAGTGATTAATTAGAGGTCAAAAATGTCTTTCTTTTTTGTTTTGCTTCAAAACATTTGGACTGAATTGCTTTAGGCATTTGGAAACAAACTTTAAAAAATATTTCTTTAAAAAAGAAAAGAGGACACTTCTCCAGGTAAGAGACTATGTGAAGAATGAGAAAATTAATTTCTCTCTTGAAAGGGAGACAGCCACCAGCAGCCCACTCTAAGTATCAGTAAATTCTACACTCTGATCCATGTGCCAGTTAGAGAGCTTGGATGAGAAATTTCTGGTTTTTTAACAGAAAAAAACAAAGAAGTTATTAAATTCTAATTGTTTTTACAAGTTAGCTGTGTAGAGATTAGATACATATTTTACCTACCTTTCAAAGTAAGATGGAGAAAGAAAGATGTCTCGGAAGTTTAAATTATGCATATTAATCTTCCATTGCACTCCACATGCTGGTTACGATCGCAAGCGGTAAGTCAGGTTGCTCATTTTAAATGAATTTTTAAACAAGTGATTTGACTCACCTTCTGCTGACAGGCCCTGTATGTTAATCCCCTTAGCAGCCAGGAAACTCAGGCATGCATCAATGTTTTCAATCTGTTAAAGAACAAACAAACAAACAAACAAAGACACAAAAAGAAACTCATTGTAGTAATTGTTTACTTTCAAATCCTGCTACCCTTTATGGCACCCAGCTTTTGTATCAAATAAAAAGTCCCTCTGCTCATTACATGGAAACCATCCCGTGACACCTCCTCTGTTACTAAGGTCCTAGACTGATTGAGCTTTCTGTTGGTCAGGACTTTGTCACTTGTACTCGCATGAAGGTAAATAACTTTAATACTCCAGCTACAAAAACGTTCTCTGCATATCCTCCTGAAGGGTCAAGGATGTTATGCCAGGATTTTTAACCCACAATCAGTATAACAAACATGACACTGAAAATAAACACAGAGGGCACATTTGCTTGAGAAGGTAGACTGCCATGTGCTCTTGGAGTTGACAACTGGAAAAAGTTTCCAGCCACAAAAGCTGTCAGATATAAATCCTGTAACTGGAAACCTTCAGCTAGAATCCAAAAAATTGTTCCTCACATCTTCCACATGTCAGAAATGCCAGGCAATGCTGGTCACTCACTGTGGGGGAAGTCCTGCCTTTCTCAGAGATAGTATCATGGCATCACAATGCACAGGTGTCCTGGTTTTAGCTTTAATGAAATTTCCTCCTAGTAGCTGTCTGGGATGTAGGATGGGAGTAACACCTGTTTGGCTCAGTGGTTAGAGCATGTGACTCTGAATTCCTGGTATCATGGGTTCAAGCCCCATGTACGACATCTTGAGACAGTACTGTAGGGTTACCCTGCTCCAGCAGGGGGGGGTTGGACTTAGAAGATCTTTTGAGGTCCCTTCCAACCTCTAACATTCTGTGACTATGTAACATCAATAACACACTGATGCTTTGGTTGTTGCTATGCAGCATTTACACTAAATCAGGGACTACTGCCCTGCCAGTGGATGCTGGTAGTGCAGGAGGAGCTGGGAGGGGACACATCTCAGATAGCTGATCCAAACAGGCCGAAGAGCTATCCCAGACCATTACATAAATGCGCAATATACAAACAGAAAGGAGCTGGCCAGGTGGCATCATGGCTCAGACTGGCTGAGCACCAGAGGGTAGTAACTGTGCTGTGCTTACTTGTTTTATGTATCCTATTATTATTATACCACCTTCCTTTTCTGTCCTATTAAACTGTCTCTAGCTCAAGCACAAGCTTCACCTTCTTTTTTTCTGATTCTGTCCCCCCACATCCCACTGCGGTAAGGGTGAATAAGCAGCAGTGTAGCGCTTAATTGCCAGTTAGGGCAAGAAGACAAACTGAATTTTGACCAGATAGGGTCTTCTGCACAACAGGTCTGACTGTTAGTGACTACAGCCGCTATAAATACACTGGGCTCAAATCCTACTTAAAAAAGTGAACTCCAAAAGGTCTAGTCAGTTAGGCATTTCATCCATGTCTCATAATCACAACAGACATCCTGCAGTAGCTTCATGCCTAGTTTATACTACTTGGAGTGAACCGTGTACTTCTCTGTCCAGGTAGATACCAACTAACATGTTTCCTGCAATGTTCTGCTTATAGCAGGATGCAGCTCAAAGGTTCATTTATCCATAGTTCAGTATGATAGGACAGTCAATCTCTACCTGTTTCCTTCATCACTGCTCAACAACTCTTTTGAGTTTCAACAGTGCTCTTTTATTGAGGTAATTAGGGACTTTGTCAGAAAGCTAAAATTCCCCTTTTCAAGAACAAACACACATAAAAGCATCAGTCCATTTCTACTGCCTGCACTTAACAAGCTGCATCATTCCAAGAACTTGGAATGAGAGGAATGTGAACCCTTTATTGAACAAGCCCATGTATTGTTTAAACCCTCTAAGCAGATGTGAAAAGACTGGGTTTGCCAAAAGGGACTGTGTATTTTCTTTTTGACTGTAAGCTGCAATTGGTTTTTGGCTGACAATTTTGATTTCTCATCAGCTTTGTTAGCAATGCTCAACACAGCAGAAGCAAAGCAGGAAAAATGGTAGCTAGATGGTCTCTATTCTCATGTACTCAAAATAGGGGAAAGCTGTGCAAAAGGAGATGGAAAATCAACAGACTGACATCCACAGTGATTATCTCACTTGAACACATAATGGGCAGTGCCCAAAACTGAGCTTTGCCTTGTTACACGTTTTAGCCAAAAGCATCAATTCCTTTGCAGTCCTGAACTGCCACCTATCAGCTGTTTCAGATACAGTCAAATATCAAGGCCCATTATCAGTCCCACCCCCAATACAACAGGTGCTTATTCCAAAATGTCCTTGAATATCACCCAAGGAGAACTGAGCCCATACCTATAGGGCTGCCCACCTTGGATGACTCCTCCTCCTTTCTTATAATTAAGAGGTTATATGGAAAAACCAAAGCCCATGGAATTAAACTTCTGTTCAGACACAATATAAGAAGTGTCACAACCTCCACTCTCACATTAACAGAAGCAAAAGGTTATGTTTCAGACAGCTACCTGAAACCATCCTCTGTACACAAAACTCTGGGTGGTGTTTACTACCTGTTGAGATGGGAGCAGAAGGCATTAGAGCCAAGAAGTATTGCATGTACATAACCACCAAACACCAGGCCAGCTTTGTTACAGCAGTATAACCATGAGCCTCTTGCTGGAAAAGCAGGATTAAAAGCTACTGGTCACACGAGTTTGCTATTTTCTAAGTGCTTTGTGAAGGACATGATTGTACATCATCATTTTCATTCCCACCTGACCTGCATGCTCCTTATGCCTCCTTAGCTTCTACGCACAAAACCCAAGAACACACAAGTTTAATGGCTTCACTGAATTCCTGTGTGTGGATCAGAATCTGCAAATTCTCATTTCACTATTATTTTCCCAGGTATATTACTCAGCTTTCCCTCTAGTCTTAATACACTTTACAGCAATGATGCATTTCCAACAAGCCTGGCCACCTGAGCCACTGGTCATATAACCAGTATTTTCAATCTCTATTCTTGTCGGTGCTAGAAGAAAAGGCATTAGGAAACATGCCCTGGCCTGTATGAGCAGAATGGGATGCACCAGAAAAAAAACCCCAACAAGACACCAACATGTATCTTCAGCCTGTAGACTGTAAGTGGAAACCCATATATGTTGAATGTTGCCTGCAACAGAGAATTTACATATGGAAACTGCCTACAGCTGAAGCTGTACACTCAAACCCTGCCAAGCCAAACACAAATTACTGCTGCCGTCATGACAGATGAAGATGATTGTCTCACACAAAAATCAGAACTTACTGTAAGGAAATTTCTCATGTTACGATGCAAGACCTCTGCTCTCAGCTTGTACAGTGATAGATGTGGTGGTTTTACAAGCCTATCCAGAAAACCCATTACTTATATTGAAACCAGTGCTTTCTATTTAACTTGAAGCTCCATGTTATGGCCAGTATATTAGTTCTCAAAGGAGGAAAAAGATTGATTTCATGTGACTTTTTTTAAAGTCTCACAAAGCCTTTTGGAATATTCCAGCAACCTTCACATAAAATGTAGAAACAAGGAAAGGGCCTGACACAAGCTGTTTTCAGCAAAGCCTCTTAAGGCAAAACATATTGCTTGTCGGATTTTCAAGACCAAGATTTAACACTCAATACATTTATATCATCAATTTTAGGAAGAGCCTTCAAATCTGCAAGCCTGGAGGAGTTTTGGGGGAAGGTGTTCTCCCCTCAAATAATATGTCATTTGCACTATTTCCTAAAGCTACCATATTTCCTACATAAGAAACACCAGTGCAAAACTGCAAATCCCATTTTCTCAAGAAAGACAAACACTCACTACTATTGCTCTGTTTAAAGTATGCCTTCATTAACCAAATCAAAATGTATCTTTAAAAAAAAGAAAATAGTACGTTGCTCCAAGAGTGCATATGCTACTCCTGACTATGTGGATAAAAATGTCTCTCAAAAAGAAGTTTCTGGATTCTGCATAACATTGTGGGTATCTCAGAAATTGAATAACAGATATAGCATAAAGGCAAATGAGGCTAATCTGCATTCTGAAGGCAGGCTGTAAAATACCTAGCCACAGAAATCTTATCATAGGTACAGTTTTCACATGTGTGTGAAGGGTTGGCTCTGTTATTATTTGGGTTTTTTAAAGAAAAAGACAGTTTGGGCACTAACCTGAAGCTGGAGAACTAGCCTCAACCTCATCTCTGGCATCCCCTTCTCTGCAACCCCAAGTAAAACCTTAGCTTTCCTGTGCCTCAGCTCTTCCTCTGGAATTATTGAGACAAATCTTCAGTATTCACAGTATTCACTTCAGTATTCACGCCTAATATCAGCAGAAATGCGGCAGTAAGCACCAGAGAAAGCTCTGACTCATGATGGCCAAGAGCATCCAAAGGGCATTCTTGTACTGAGAATGGTTTCAGGCAATCCTGAGCAACTCACAGGGTTTGCCAGAGCTAATCTGGTCTGTGAGAGATGGATGGAAGGACTGTAGAAATTTTTCTAGTTTATTTTTAAATTCAGCATTTCAGGATTTTTTTTCAGGTTTATTCAAAACTGAAACTTTCCTGTGGATGGGGAAAAAAAAAGAGTAAAGGGCAATTTGTTCGAAATACTATTTTTGGACTGGCTTTTCAGGATCGGGCCTTAAATACATTGAGAAGTTCAAGTGGATAATTTGCACATAATTTGAAAACTTGAGATGTCCTGAGTAACAATTACTTAAGCAACAGCAAGTTCAACTCAGTGAAATAAATATCAACAGAGTATCCTGCCTCTGGAGGTATCCATCATCAGGATACAGACGAAAACCCTCACTGGTCTGAAGGGACACTTGACTTTAGCACCCATCACACTAACTGTACAGCACTGGCACTAAATCTCATGCGCAACTGAAGGCAGGAACAGATGGAGAGAAACCATGGCTGTGCTCAGGAAACACGAAACAAGGAGAGCAGGGAACACTGCACTCCCTGGCTGATCACAGGCTTCCAGACTGGAAGTTATTTTAGTGCTGTGCAGCTGGGATTAAAGGTAAATTATGAGCAATATCTAATGAAGATGGACTTCTTTCCCACCCCCACCCCCATCATTGGATTATGCATAAACCAGTATTTTCAAAAGAGCAAAAATGATTAAAAGGAAGCACTGACATCAAACCCACTCAATGTGATAAGCATTGGCTCTTACACACTGTTCTATTTGCTCAAATGAGCTCTGCTGAAGGTTTTGTATATCATTAACTTGATTTTGCATCAAGAATCTAGAGTTCCGTGAAACTTGTGTAGAAAGAACTATAGAACTTGGTGTCACCAACAGCTTCTCGCTCAAGAAAAGTTTTGTATTAACACTGCTGCTCTACTTAACACTATTAAATGATTCACTATTAAAGTAAAACTAACCTAGCAACTGAAAATTTAGATTAAGTGGAAGTAAATGAAAGATTTTTCAATTATTACAAGTGAGATGTCAGCACCCCAGCAAACAACTTTTACTTTACACGCAAGTAAAGCAGCAGTAATGGTCATCTCACAGCTGTGTCACTCAAAGGATCACTTGCAATATAGTTGTTGACAGTTGTTCATTTCTAAATAAGACCCGGGGAAGGGAGCCAAGGCCATAGCCCGTTCCCAGGTGCACCATCCCCTCTCCTCTTGGCTGCAGTACATACTTATGTCTTGGGGCCTGAGGGTCACAGCTTCACCTGTTCCCAACAGATTTATTCCAGTGGTTGGAGAGGCACCAACACATATATGCCCCCTCCTTCCTTGCATTTGGATCCTGGATAACATCTCTTACTGAAAGCCTCCTCTATAATTGCTTAGGACAAGAAGTACCACACTGCTTATATATACATAAAAACAATCATACAGAAAAAAAAAAAAAAACAGAAGGAAAAAATATTTCTGGGTATGAATTACCATCACAGAGTAATTAAAATAGCCACTATCACAGGTCCAGACATGCAGCATGGAAATTTTTGCCTAACTATAAAACTGCATCTCTTTCAGATATTAATGAGTGAAGAGCACAGCATTACATAGCCTATAAAAAGTAATACCAACATACAAACATACCAACAGCCTTAACCATTACATCACACCTCCCAAAAAAAAAAAGAACAGCAATTTGTCATTTAGGAAAGGCTCAGGTACCATTAAGCTTGAATTAAAAAGCCAAACAATTTATCCCTGACAGACTACACACAAAATGTAATCCAATCACAATTTTTGTTCATGGTACAAAACTCAACACCAGCAAAGTCTTGGTCAGGTTAATACACTCCACTGCACCTAACTCAGCCTCACCAAGAGCAGTTCCCTATACAGTACACGCCCTAACATGCAAGTGTGGGAATTTCAATGATTTCCTACTGCCCCCCATTTATGCAAAACACAGCAAGAAGTGACATGTTTGCAGAGTTGCATAAAAAGCATGTTTATGGAATAACTGCACATAGATAACAGGCACAGAAGAATAAAGAATCCTTTCTCTAGACTACAGTGCAGGTCTTAAGAATACACAAGTGAAGGGTGTAGAGGTCTCCACACACATGTGTGGAATGGTCTTGGCCACTTCATGTATTCGACCCATCACATTTTCAGTTCACATGGAGGGTAGAACAACAGGTATTTTAAAAGTATCAGTTCAGCCTAAACTGACAGCAAAATGAATGATCACATATAATCTCTGTCTTCATAGACAAGCTCACATCTTTCGGTTTTTCCATCAAAATTGTCTTCTCTGTTGCTCATCAAATCTTTCAGAGACAGAAGGTGTTTAAGTTCTTGCATCACAGTAGAGGGCAGAGAATAGAGACCACAATCTGTTACACTGAGTATCAGCAACGTCCCCAAAAGTACCACATACACTAAGCACATACTATGTTATCTTCCATCCGCACACAAAGAAGTTTTGGAAGCCTTTCCCTCCAGAAAATAAGTATCTGTTTAGTAACACCTTACCATGTCTTATGGAAGCGAGATGCATGTTTTGGCCTTTCCCAATCCAGTCTAGCTCTGTTTATTGTGTTATTGTCTATGTAAGACGATGACGAGGAGCTTGTGGTTTTATTTCGATTGCAACACAGAAACCTATGATCCAAGTACGTCTGTCTCACTCATACCAATACCCAAGTGGGAAGAACAACAGCATAACAACAGTCTGGATCACTGGGAAAAAACCACGACAGGAAAGTTAATCTTGTCTAGGAACTGTACCACTCATGATACAGCAAAGACAGAGGACAGCAAAGTACACATGTACATATAGTCTCTGCAGTAAATGGTTGTTGTCCACATGACAACACGGGTTCATACATGGTTAACAGAAGCCCAGGAAGCTTACAGAAAATGCTTCAAACATTCCTCAACTCAGCATTTGCCCACATGACTCCACAGGCTGTTAGAGGAGCTCAGCTGGTGTCTCCCACTGGCCAGTCTGGCAGGGCTCTGGGTTACATCTCCTCCAAATAACCCTCAAGCTGTGAGAAGAGACCCATTTGTTACTACAGCAACACTGAAACAGATTAAATGTCTAAACATACATCACTGGTAAGACAGAAACTGTCCAGGCAAAGCAGAGGGAAGGCTCACCAAAGGAGGGAAAGGTTACCTTATCTACATTGCTCAGCCTTGAAGTAGGATTAATTGAAGATATATGCTATATTTAACCATTGGGATATGTTTCCAAAAATGCTATGCTAGGAATTTGCAGAGGAAAAACATGTTTGTGATGCTTTTGATCTTCCCAGCCCCTCTGAGTTAGCAGCACATGCCCAGGCAGAAGAGTCCTCCTCAGTTTGGGGAATGGCTTCAGGCCCACCAGACTGGAGGAGGCTGGAGTAACAGCCTTGAAAATTTAGTGCACCCAGCTATGGCCACACTGGGTGTATGAAAACACTGCTGATGTTTAGAGGAGCAGGTTAAAGTGGTTGCCTGCTCTTGACAGAACAAAAAGGATTATTTTCCATGTGAAAGATTTTTTTTTTTTTACAGCAGCCATTTTTATCTCATTCCTACAATACACATCAGCTCACCTACTTGGTGATATTATACATCCGGTTCGCCGCTCTGGTGATGCAGATGGTTTTAGCTTTTCTTATTCCTGCCAACCACTGCATTTTTTCCCAACTATGCCCCGTATGTCTGGGTCATACCACACCATCAGGTACATTTATTTCATTAAAGGGCCCTTTGAGAAGAAGAGCATAGAAATGTGTATTACACGTGCCATATATGCGAACAGTAATGAAGATTTGAGCATTTCATAGAAAAAGGTTCATAGACCAGGGGCTGGAACTGGCAAGGGTCACACCGAGGAAGTTAAGAGGACACACAGCTCTAGTAACTGAATTAAAATTCCCAGCACTGCTCACTTCAAAACCAGGGTACCTTCCAGGCTGGAGAATTTCCACACAAACCATTGTTTGACTTTGGGTGTCACATACAGTACAGAACAGCTTGTTTTCAGAATAAGATAAATCAGTCAAATATTAATAGTCAGATTGCCATTACTAGAGTACGGTTTCCTTGCAGATAAAGTCATCATATTTAAACGGGCTTCATTTCTACTTGCACCAAGTCCTCAGGAAGCAATGCAGGCTCTGACCCATGACTACCAGTAGCAGAAAAAGTATTTTACTACTACAGCTTGACATCTGCATTGCAAAGAGGCGATTCTTGAAAAACCTTCTGGTCAACACAGGAAAAAATTTAATACCTCTTTTTTTGTTATTTGATAACGGATACTTCCACAAACAGAGTAACCATCCAGACACAAACCCAAATGAGAACCACAGTTATTTCCTCCTCTATTTATAGGAGGGAACAGTGATGTCAGTTCAGTCTATGTTCCTTTGTGTTCTGAATTCTTGTCTTGGGTGTCCCAAGCTTTGCATTGAGAGGTGACCATTTGTTATATCCACCTACAGACTTCCCCACCCTTCTCCGTTCAGCACCAACAGATTTGCTACGACTCCACTCCTTTAGGCTTCAGTAAAACAGGGTAACGCACTATTCACTTCTCAGATGTGCACACCTAACATTCCCATTCTTTCCAGAGTATAATCCATGATTTTTTCACTGTGAACCTTAAAAAAAAGGTGTATTTTCTCATTAGTCTACTCTAATATTTTTTTCTTAAATATATAGAGACATCTCTTTCTAACACTGCATTCTGTATTTCTTACCTTTATGTTCAAGGTGGTGGAACACCTCGACCTCTCCTGTAAGACGACTTGCTGCTACTTTTTTTATCCCTTTTTCCAGTCCCATCTTCAGATGTGTTTCAACTGTCTCCTGTGTTTGCTAACATATTCCCTGGCAAGTACCTCCTCTCTTTTTTGTCTTCAAGCTCACATTCCCAAAAAGAACTTTCTTTACTGTCTCTCTCCTCACTCCCTTCCAGTCTAGCTGATATGGATCTTCTCTTTCTTTCACCTTGCTACCCACTCAAATGCGATACACTGTGAATCTTCCACATGTCTTGTCCTTGGCTTTTTTCTTATATGATCTAATCTTTACCGTTATCTCATCTTTTATGACTTATCACTTATCATTTGCTCTGCTATGCAAAAAGGATATATTAACACGTAAGATGATAAACTGCTCAGACATCACACTGAACTAAATAGTTGCTGTGAAGCTTCTTGAAGGAAGCTGGGAGCACTTTACACAAAGTATTTCCTCATAGACAGAACACAGCCCCTGTAAAGCAAGATTTCTACAGGCTGCCGTTACCAGACTTGATATAACATACAGCGTGTTACAACATATCTTAGCATTTTACAAAAATAAGTGATGTGTACCCTTCTGCAATAGGCAACATCCAGCACTTGCAAAGGTACTCACATCAGAAAGAACAATCTACACTACCAGGAGGGCAAAAACTGAACAGTCCAGATGCTGCAATGTGTCAAATGCTGAACTCTCAAATAATCCCCAAATCAAAAGGCAAACTGAACAAAAAGATTAAAGGATTTCTGTTTCTCTATAACCAAACAATATTATCAGAGAGAGCCCTGCTTAGGTTTATTGACCTCAGTCTGGTTTTCAGAAGTGTGTAGGAGAGGCAATTAGTCTTGTTGCATTCTCCTTTGCCCAGTTTTCGAGAATTATGCTGCTATTTTCTGGGGCTTTGTTCTGTAAACCCAGATGCACTTTTGTGGTGATAGTCTCCAAATATTCTTGGTCCCAGAGACTGTGGTCCATACAACTACCCCCCCTATTAACCACAGGATTTTCCATATGCCAGCTGGATCTGACCATCACAATGACATGCTTTTGTTTAGAGGGATACCTACAGTACCAAAATAGAGACATCTAGGAAAAAAACACCCTGAAATGTGTCTCATGCAGAGGACAAGTCTGTAAGAGTTCATATAAAAGCCAGCCAACTCTTAACTGGAGCAAGGGAAGACAAAGGATACACCCCACAGCAGAGAAAACCAGACAATATGACGAGGAGAGAAAGCTTCTCACCTAAAAGTTTTTTCATGGAGGCAGTAGGGACCATATAAAGTCATTTCTGGCATTGGAACTAGGCTGATAAACACTAATGGCCCACGTGGTTCTGCAGTACTAAACTTAATTTGACAAGGCTTATTAGCACTGGCTCTGAGCCTGACAGATCCTCTGTTTGGGCAAATTTGTATGATGCTCTTGAGCACTGCAGCAATGGGAACGACCTGATCTGGCTCTGCATGGAGCTCACTACAGTTTGGCAGGCTTTAGTGCCTTAGGCCTCTGCCACATGGAAACAACTACACTTCCACACCCCCCTCTGATGGGCTCAGAAGCCACAGATTTGCTCCATCTTCTTGCATGGGTACCTCTGGCTGGACTTGAGCTGTTCAGCTCACATGTGACTCTGCTCATCACATTCTGAGCCTACAAACAACAAAAACTGCCGACAAGAGGAAAGCTGACAGTAAAGACTTCCTTCTAAACTCTGTTGTATTTCCATTTAATGAGCAAAGTTACATCTCTTTTGATACCTTTTCATTTTCTTCAAATCTACAGATGGGCAGAGTCCAACGGGATGGCGTTCAATAAGTCCAAGTGCCGGGTGCTGCACTTTGGCCACAACAATCCCATGCAGAGCTACAGGCTGGGGTCGGAGTGGCTGGAGAGCAGCCAAACAGAAAGGGACCTGGGGGTGCTGATTGATACCCGCCTGAACATGAGCCAGCAGTGTGCCCAGGTGGCCAGGAGGGCCAATGGCATCCTGGCCTGCATCAGGAATGGTGTGGCCAGCAGGAGCAGGGAGGTCATTCTGCCCCTGTACTCTGCACTGGTTAGGCCGCACCTTGAGTACTGTGTCCAGTTCTGGGCCCCTCAGTTTAGGAAGGACATTGAGGTGCTTGAGCGTGTCCAGAGAAGGGCAACGAGGCTGGTGAGGGGCCTTGAGCACAAGCCCTATGAGGAGAGGCTGAGGGAGCTGGGATTGTTTAGCCTTGAGAAGAGGAGGCTCAGGGGAGACCTTATTGCTGTCTACAACTACCTGAGGGGTGGTTGTGGCCAGGAGGAGGTTGCTCTCTTCTCTCAGGCAGCCAGCACCAGAACAAGAGGACACAGCCTCAAGCTGCGCCAGGGGAAATTTAGGCTTGAGGTGAGGAGAAAATTCTTCACCGAGAGAGTCATTGGCCACTGGAATGGCCTGCCCAGGGAGGTGGTGGAGTCGCCAACTCTGGAGCTGTTCAAGGCAGGATTGGACGTGGCACTTGGTGCCATGGTCTAGCCTTGAGCTCTGTGGCGACAGGTTGGACTTGATGATCTATGAGGTCTCTTCCAACCTTGATAATACTGTGATACTGTGATACTGTGATACTCATCTGGGTTGTCCACCTCATAGACACTACATTATAGATATGGCTACCTGTAACAGAGAGGCATTGGAAAAAGGAGACCAGACATCACCTGGTTGAGTGTTTGAAGTGGATAGCCTTGTGTGTGCCACCACTCTGAACTAGAAGTACCAGACATAAACACCACTGCTCACACTCTAGAGAAGGCTTGTAAGCTATAGTGAGCATTAAAATGCAAAGGATGAAGACCGTTGGATCTTAAACAATCCCAAAACACTGCTACATATGACATGTGCATTTTTCCTAGAGGAGACCTGAAGAACAGTTGTCTCCTTAAAACACTACAAGCAATGGTGTGAACACTACCTCTGAAGATACTATGTTTCTTGTTTTAGTATATATAATGCAAGATGATAAAGAGTTCTCTAAGTAGGCATGCTTAATAAAAACAAACCATAAGCACATTCTCCTTTTTCTCATGTAAGGAAGACTGCTGGAGTGCCTAATTTTGACTGATGTCCTAGGTCTCAAGAGCAAGGTACACAGTCCTGCTCCTGAATGAGCAACTGGAATAAAACCAAGAGCTTCAGAGGAGGCAAGTGCAGAGAATACACTTCTTTCCAGTCCTATTGACAGCTCCTGATGCAGCACATACCCCCCGTATGCCTCTGGTTATAACCAGATCTGACTTCTGTAAGCAACCTGCAGCACGCATCCGAATACCCAACAGAACAATTTGTTCCTTCATTGTGAATAATGACTCAATGCTACAGTGTCCGGAAATTGTTACAGACTCCAGTCCTGAATGAAATTCAGTTCTTATGATGCACTTATAGAACATTAAATTATAGTGATTGTCAAAATTTCCTCAATTATTTATACTCTAGACAACTGCTGTGGCTATGGGATGAATAGCAACCAACCTCTTCAAAGCAGTAAAACGCAGGAATTCCCTCGAGGTCCTATATGTTTTAGTTATACTGCACTACTTCTTGGTTCTTCAGTTTTAAACACCACATACGAGCAAGATATAAAGCAGCTTCTTACACAAGTTAAAACTTAATAGTCAAAAAAAGCACATACAAAAAACTCCTTGAAGTCTGCTGTTTAGTGTGTTTTACTTATTTTGTTTCCTTTTCTTCAAAGGATATAGGAACTTTTAAACTTGAAAATACCTATCTAATTCTGCTTTTTCAATATTACTGTCTATACAGAGGAATAACATTTTATTTTTATGCCTTACTGTTATTTAATCATATTTCAGAAATAGAAAATACCAAGATAACAGTGACATCAATTGTATGCAGGTGATAAATTATAAAGGCCTAATTCAACCACTGTGGAGTACAACAGGGTAAGAATTGTAATACTTCAGATCATATCTCTGCCCTCAGTACTGTGACTTTAAAATTGTTATTAAAGGACTCAGACACTGAAATCACATGCTCTCACTAGACACCGAAGCATAGACACACAAACAACATACCCCTTCAGTACTTACCATTTGAGACTTATTTTTTGGACAGCCATTGATGTCTTCAATCTTTTCATTTGCTGAAAAAGCAAAAAAGAGGAAATAAAGCAAAAAAAACAAACAAAAAACCCCACCAAAGACACTTATTCCAATTATTTCTAAAGCACTTCATGCTAGCTAAATAAAGGGGGTTCGAATTGTAGCTGTCCAGTCAATGTGGATGTGTAAAACACTGAGACTCATCCAGACGGAAAAAAAAGAAAACCAAAGCAGCTGAGTTTTCTAGTGAGTCATGGTTCCAGAGACAGCTGGGGGCAGAAAACAACTGGTCTGACAACACCCTATATGGTGACAGGTAACTCCTTTAAACTACAAAAAAAAGATTTAAACTCTGGAGGCTGAGTCACTGCTGGTGAGCCTCTGTCTGTAGAGATGTTTGCATGGCAAGTGATTTGTTTATACAGCAAATATAGGTTTTCATTCCCGATGGAAAACTTGTGATCAATAACATTTTTTTTAAGAAACAACAAACCACAAGAGCTTCCCCATCATCCTTTTTTTCCCTTTGCTGTGAAGACAGTGAATTTGGTTAAAATGCTTTTAAGTACTTACAAAGCTTTCCCATTTACGCAATTTAAGGGTGGCAGAAGAAACCAGTTGTGTAATGAAAGCAGCAATGAGCCACACTGTCCTTCTTCAGCTGGTTATGAATCAAAGCTTGAAAAAAGGTACCTACAAGAGTATTTGGGTTTATGTATTCTGACAGAAGGCATATGATGAAAGTCCAAGCCAAAATTATATGAAAACACAAGTGAAAGGGAAACCAAATCAACGAAAATTGCAATGAATTCTTTAAACCTATTGGCCAGTCAGCTGCCAGTGTCCCATTTATACAGGCACGGGTACACATTCCTGGTGAAAAAAAATCTTGGGCAAATGACATTCCATCCAATGTGTGGAAAGCCATAAACGGAACAAATCAAAAGTGTTTCAAGAAATATTATATGAAACAAAATTGGCTACGGATGCACAGTTAAACCATCTGTACAAAAAAAAAAAAATTCCATGCACTTCATAACAATTCATTCAGCCTTCTGTTACAGCCTTACTAGTCATTCTGTATTGTTAAGTACTTCAGGCTTTCCCTTGAATGTGAGATTACTTTTTCTTGAGTTTATGAATATTGTTCATTCAGTAAAATTCCTACATTTGTGTAGATGAGATCACCTGCAGCTTTTAACTGAACAGCCAGTCAAATATTAGTAAAATGAACCTTTGTGTAATGTCCCGTTCAAAATATGGTTGAGAGTTATCATTACAGAGTAGTGCCAGGCTGGATCCCAGGATTCTGGTTTGAAATATAAACCTGCAACCCTCCCATGCTTAAGTAACAGTACAATTTTCATGACAGCAGACAAAAGCTATGCTGGCATAAGTCTCAGTATGAATTTGAACTGGAATACTTATCTGGACTAACTGCAAATTACTTTTAAAATTAGAGGAAAGATCTGTTCTGTATAAGTCAGTGCCATTAATTTCAGTATGAAAGGCCCATCACCTCCTATAATGGTGTATGGATCGCCCAGTACAGCACTGATAGGCACTTTCCAATTCTTATCAAAACAACTTTTATTTAGCTGAATTAATACTTAACACTAAAACAGTTACTGCATCCCTATTTATAAAGCCACAGCTTTTGTATCCAAGCTGAATTTGATACTATCTGATCAGTGAAAATATTCTACAAAATATTCTAGGCATCAGTAGGAAAAGTCCTGCTAAGACTGAGCTAAAGTTTAAATGTAGCATTGACTCTAAGTCTTGAAAATTGAAGGTTCTCATGGGGAACCAACTAACAATTTTTTATTATTGTGTATATATATATGTGTGTGTGTGTATATATAGATACGTGTATGTATTTTTATATATGTATGTATGTGTATACACACACACACATATACATACATATCTATACACTCACAGATCAATAAATATAGATACATAATCCCCATCTCATTTCAGAACATGCACAGATACCATATATCTGCATTCATGAATTTTAGTAGTTACTATATATGCATATGGCATTACTAAGGCATATATTACTTATGTATTCTTTTACAGGTTCATAAATTTTGAGCTGAAGTAAACCAGAACGCTATAAATGCATTCTAATTGACTTGCAATTAGAAAAATCTGTCATTATATAATGCTCCTATAATACCATTAGCAGTTTGGAAGTCTGAAGATTATCTCTTCTCAAGTCAAATGGAGTAACATTTGGGTTTATGATTTTACATTTGTTAAGGTAAAAGAATTACCAAGTTATTACTAATTTAAGTTTTTTCTTTCCTACACATGCAGCTACTTCATTTAGGACAGACAGACAGAAAGGATTGCAATCACAGTCTCTATATAGTAACTCTTGCAAAGTGTTAATTTTAAAAGTCACCTTTTTTTTCAGTCTTGAATATTTGGTGTTTCAAGATTCAACGTCTGCGATATAAAGCTCAGATTACAGAATCAGAATCACAGCACAGGGGGAGAATTACCTCCCTAGTCCTGCTGGCCACACTATTGCTGATCCAAGCCAGGATGCCATTGGCATCTCACCACCATAGGCACCCTGCTGGCTCCTGTTCAGCTGATTGTCAATCAGTACTGCCAGCTCCCTCTCCAGCAACTCATCCCCCAGTCTGTAGCTGCAGGGGGTTATTGTGGCCAAAGTGTAGGGCCCTGCCCTTGGCCTTTTTAAACCTCATCCTGTTGGCCTCTGCCCATTGACTCATATGTCCAGATCTCTCTGCAGCATCTTCCAACCCTCCAGCAAATCAACACTCTGCCACAACTTGGTTTCACCCTCGAATTTACTCACAGTAGATTTGGTCTCCTCATTCAGGTCATCAATAAAGATCTTGAATAGAACTGGGCCTAGTATTGACCCTTGGGATCAGATAATCCCAAATCAGTACTGACCCTCCAGGTACTCCAGGCACTTGACAAAAAGCCTATTTCAACACACAGCACACCACAACATAAACAAGAAAAACCTCCCCTGCACTGCATATAGAAGCTTTTTTAGGATGCAGTCCTGTTTTCTAGAGAAAAAGCTTGTATCCTGCAAAACACAGTTAAAGCTGCTTCTAGGTGTGAAAGTTATCATCATCAGCTTTGTGACAATGAGATGCAGTGTGCCTACAGCCACATACAACACTGGGGGTTGGACTCGATGATCTCTTGGGTCCCTTCCAACCCCTAACATCCTAACATCCTATGAACACATACAAATGACTTTTTCTTCATTGTTAATTTGGAGGATTAAACAGAATGTTTAAATATGAAGTTTCTTTCACAATGAAAGCATGCTCTGAAAATGAAATCCTTCACTCTGTACGTTAACTTGCAGACCCAGTGTTAAATATTAGCCAGAGGCAGCTCGTAAAGAATGGCTGGGAAAAAAAAAAGCAAAGGTCAATCTGAGCAAAATAATACATTACGCAATACTATTTCTGTGTATTTTAGAGGAAACCGTATGGATTTTTCAGGGTTCTCATAAGTCAGTACTCAGACAGATACATACAAGCAGCTTCACATGTTGATGGCTGTTTCTAACACACAAGTATTTTGTGACAGTTTTAGTGCATGGTAGCTAGATACGCATGAAAGGAATCAACACCTAACTGTTCCTGGGACTCCAAAATGCTATTAAAGTAAACATATACTGAGTGAAGTGTAGTTCAACGAATTCCTGTCAACACACAGCCAGCTGCTGGCCTGTTTTTGCACATCAGGAGCTGCATGCAAAATGCTACAGGCAGAACTACAGGCTGGGAATGGAGTTCTTAGAGAGTTCTCAGGTAGAGGGAGACTTGGGGGTGTTAGTGGATAGCAAACTTAACATGAGTCAGCAGTGTGCCCAGGCGGCCAAGAGGGCCTGCATCAAGAATGGTGTGGCCAGCAGGTCAAGGGAGGTTATCCTTCCCCTGTATTCTGCACTGGTTAGACCACACCTGGAGTGTTGTGTTCAGTTCTGGGCCCCTCAGTGTAGGAGGGATGTCAAGGTGCTGGAATGAGTCCAAGGAAGGGCAACTCTATTGGTTAAGGGGCTGGAAGATCAGCCCTATGAGGAGAGGCTGAGGGAGCTGGGTTTGTTTAGTCTGGAAAAGAGGCTCAGGGGTGACCTTATCACTGTTTATAACTATCTGAGGGGTGGTTGTAGTCAGGCGGGGGTTGGTCTTTTCTCCCTGGCCACTGGAAACAAGACAAGGGGTCACAGTCTTAAGCTCCATCAGGGAAGCTTTAGACTTGACATTAGGAAAAATTTTTTCACTGAAAGAGTGATCTGGTTCTGGAATGGGCTGCCCACAGAGGTGATTGAGTCACCACCCCTGGAGGTGTTGAAGGTTAGGCTGGATGAGGTTCTGAGTGGCATGATCTAGATGTTAGGATTACTGAGGTTTTTTGGATTTAGGTTGGACTGGATGATCTTTAAGGTCTTTTCCAACCTTATCATTACTGTGATACTGTGATATAACATTGCTCCACAACACAGACAAAATCTGTTCCAGTGCAGCTCTACTGTCTTGTTACTTCCCTGCTGTCTTCTTAATTTGCATCTCAAATCTGTCAGTTTGCTTCTAACAATAGTTAGAATGCTAACATTAGCAGCCTTTCCAATCCCATCCATCTCCAGTGGCCCATGCCCTGTTCTGTGGTATCCCAAATACCAGATGGATAAGCCTTTGAAGGAACTAATAAAGGATCCAGGCCCAAGGCAAGAGGGACAATATGTAGATTTACATGGGGCCAATGGAGAAAATTGTTTAGAACCTTCATTATCTATGAATATTAGTGCAAACTATAGGGACTAAAGGCTTTGTAGAACTGAGCCTATATTTGTGATTCATTCTAATGATAAATGATTTGTCTCACTTGATACCTCATTATGAAAGATCTCTTTTTTTCTGCCACACAAAAATTATACCCCTCCTCCTCTCCTAGCTGCATATATGGATTTTCCAAATGCTGCTGTAGGCAGGAGACTCAACACAGCAGGCCAGTATCACTGTGAATGATGTTCAATCCCCTAGAGGTATCAGTAATAGAGACAGTGAAGACTAACAGCATTCTAGCAGAAAAAAAAGCCCTCCTCAGTTACTTTTCCAACATTCAGTTGTGTGGGGTGATACTGCTGTGTCAGGAGATCCTACTGGCAACGTCAAGTATTTTTCCACTCTGCTTTAAGACAAGGTTACATCGATTTAATTAGGAAAGTCTCTGAATGACAACTTCTACACAATTCCATGCAGCTTGTTGGATTTTTCCCTGTGACTGTATTTATGCAGGTGATATAGAGAGCAAATTTCTGAACCTGTTGGTGGATACCAGGTACAAAAACAGAGTCACTCACCTACAACCTGGATGATTTCAGCTAATAAGACTCCATCAGTCACATCTTGCTGTAGATCCTTTATCAATCTCTTGTGACCAGATTTTGCTAGATAGTGATTAGCCCAATCTGTATAAATCTGTTAGGAGAAAGACAAACAAAAAGAAATGGTTAGTCATAACATTGACCTTATGAACCAGAGTTTGTGTCTCTCAGTGTCTGTGAGGTTGATTTAAGATTACTGTTTTTTTGTTCTTTGAAACAATACAACATTAAAATTCAAGGCATTGTGCAGATCAAGTGTTCAGCTCATGCTAATATGGCTTTTCCTACTTGGAAATCTGACATCAAAGCTCAGAAGATGACAGTAAACTCATTACAGCTCGGCTAGATCATCAAGCAGTCCACTAAATGTTCTATGGCAGTAAAAAGTGTGTGGAAGATGCTTCAATTTCCACACCAGGGTTTTTTACACTTTCCCTTTGACATTTCTTCTTTATATCTGTTATCCAGAAATTTTGAAGGCTATTTTCTGGGACACACTTCTAGTAGATATTAGCCATACAGTAATTTCATTTTGAGGAAACTCCCATTATATGACCCAACAAGCTTTTAAAGATCTTTAAAATCTAACAGATCTAATAAATTCCATCTCACAGGTTAAATGAGTCTGTTAAAATGATTTTAATCGTGTGCAAACTTCAAGGTTGTTTGGATTTATTTTAAAACATATCTGAAAATAATGCAAATTAAAGAGAGATTTTAACTGTTTCAAGTGCTGCTGACCACATGGTAGCCCATCTTATCCAAGACCACCAGAAATATTAGAAACATCTTTTCATGCTAGGTTATCAGAAAGAAGAGAAAATACTTGATTAGGAATTACTGCTTATGAATTATGTAACAATTCTTCTTCTTTGTAAAGGACAAAATTTAAAGGAATATCACTGTCTTTAAATAACATCTATTTATATGCCACAGAAATAAAGTTGTCGGGATTTTATCTTTTAAGAACTCAAACAAATGTTAAGGTTAAGCGTAGGGCAACAAAGATGATAAGAGAGGTGGAACACCTCCCTTATGAGGAGAGGTTGAGGGAGCTGGGTCTCTTTAGCTTGGAGAAGAGGAGACTGAGGGGTGACCTCATGAATGTCTACAAATATTTGAGGGGTGGGTGTCAGGAGGATGGCACTGGGCTGTTCTCGGTGTCATGTAGTGATAGGACAAGGGGCAATGGTTGTAAGCTGGAACATAGGAGGTTCCACATCAACCTGAGAAGGAACTTCTTCACAGTGAGGGTGACGGAGCACTGGAACAGGCTGCCCAGGGGGGTTGTGGAGTCTCCTTCTCTGGAGATGTTCAAGACCCGACTGGACAGGTTCCTGTGTGACTTGGTTTAGGTGATCCTGCTGTTGCAGGCGGATTGGACTAGATGATCTTTCGAGGTCCCTTCCGATCCGTAATGATTCTATGATTCTATGGTTCACACCTATTTTCATATGAGAGATATGTGACTACCACTTCAGTATACCAGGAAGCAGGAGCAGATTCAGTGTGCTTTCTAAAGCATGACACACATTTATCCTCCACGGTCCCTGTAAAACCCACGTATTGACTAACACCACTGAGCACAGCTACAGCTGCTAATTTCAGGAGCATCTTTGCCATCACACTGGAAATGCAAGGCTTACATCCTTCTCCTTACAGGGAGTCAAAAGACAACTCCCAAGTTTAAGAGTCAAGTGTTTGCCACAGGGGACAGAAGAACCTGAAAACAACATAAGGACTGTAATTTTACACTCCTCTTGCACCTGCTAATTCAATGTTAGTACAACAAAATGAAAAACAGATATTATTTAGTCATTTGTAGATTAAACCCTCAATACACTACTGGTAGCAGCAATGAACAAATTATTAAAGATCTGAAACACATGTCCCTATTTTCCATCATTTATCTTCTACCCTTTTCCAAACTTCATGATTCTGTGATTCTACTTTTATCTTCAGATACGCATTTGCTACACGAACAGTGTCACAAACTTGAGCAGAAAAACATGCTGGAACACATCAATGAAAAAAAAAAAACAGAGATGAAAAACATCTCAATGAAAAACATCTCAATGAATAAGCACTGAGTGCACATGAGTGATTTCCCTGACTGAGCAAAGCAGAAAAGGGAAAAGAAACCCAAACACGACAGGCTTTGCTCAAACCAGACATTGTGCTCCTGAACTCCTTTTATATGAAAACATTTTCCATAACAGGAAGGTATTTTTAAAGATTGAACAACTTCAAGGAACTGGTATTGACTTCACCTATTTTTCCTGCCACATGGTTCTTGCTTGGGCTCTACAAGTAAAGACATAGGAGGAAACAGCTTGAAAACTATTTACTTCGTAAGCACAAGGGTCCACGTGCACCCCTGCACTACTACTGCAATGTGGCTGAGAAGAAACTTATCACAGTAACTCATGGGAGGACTGTGATGAACCGCCAGTTTTATGACAGAAGGACTTTCAGCATATTATAGTGTCAATGCATCGGTTCAGCCACGCTCATTTCTGTGCTGCAAGCCCACTATGGAATCAAGCAAATGCCTGGATCAGCCCTAGAATCCAAGCAGACCAGACCCCTCCTGGCACAGCCTGAAATTACAGCACCAGCAACACCTTGAGAGCTAGTGAGGACTGATTTTCAAGTCAAATAACAGCATGAGAATGCATGTCTGGTATGGCAAAACTGCTATTTCATAGCTGCTCCCTATTGTGCTGATTGCTGCTGAGTTGGAGGGCAGAAGGGCTCTGCAGCGGGACCTTGACCGCCTGGACAGTTGGGCAGAGTCCAACGGGATGGCATTCAATAAGTCCCAGTGCCGGGTGCTGCACTTTGGCCACAACAATCCCATGCAGAGCTACAGGCTGGGGTCGGAGTGGCTGGAGAGCAGCCAAACAGAAAGGGACCTGGGGGTGCTGATTGATACCCGCCTGAACATGAGCCAGCAGTGTGCCCAGGTGGCCAAGAGGGCCAATGGCATCCTGGCCTGCATCAGAAATGGTGTGGCCAGCAGGAGCAGGGAGGTCATTCTGCCCCTGTACTCTGCACTGGTTAGGCCGCACCTTGAATACTGTGTCCAGTTCTGGGCCCCTCAAATTAGGAAGGACATTGAGGTGCTTGAGCGTGTCCAGAGAAGGGCAACGAGGCTGGTGAGGGGCCTTGAGCACAAGCCCTATGAGGAGAGGCTGAGGGAGCTGGGATTGTTTAGCCTTGAGAAGAGGAGGCTCAGGGGAGACCTTATTGCTGTCTACAACTACCTGAGGGGTGGTTGTGGCCAGGAGGAGGTTGCTCTCTTGTCTCAGGCAGCCAGCACCAGAACAAGAGGACACAGCCTCAAGCTGCGCCAGGGGAAATTTAGGCTTGAGGTGAGGAGAAAGTTCTTCACCGAGAGAGTCATTGGCCACTGGAATGGCCTGCCCAGGGAGGTGGTGGAGTCGCCAACTCTGGAGCTGTTCAAGGCACGATTGGACGTGGCACTTGGTGCCATGGTCTAGCCTTGAGCTCTGTGGTGACAGGTTGGACTTGATGATCTATGAGGTCTCTTCCAACCTTGATAATACTGTGATACTGTGATACTGTGATCTAGCCACATCTTCACACCCTGCATCAAAGAAATCCCTCACTGCCATAGCAAATCCTCCTGCTGAAACAGACAACTAGAAATACTCTCAAATAACCACTGTCTGATTCACTGTCCTCAGTAACACAAAGAAACTCTCTCCATTAGCAAATTAACTTATAACTCCTACTTTGTATGCTGAAGTCAGTGCAGGGCCTTTAGGGTCGTTATAAACATTCCACTTGATGTACCAGTAATGCATGTCAGTACGCACAACATCATCTGTTTCTAGAGTATTTAAGGGTGTGGAATATTATTTCATTTAAGTAAATTATTAGGAAAGTCTTTTGCAGGAAAATACAGGTATACACTCATAAAAAAAATCTGTGCTTGTCTTTCAAAACTTTCCTGCATCTTGTTGTTTTGGAGTATGTATAACAGGCATTTAGTTTTTAAACTGACTGGGCTACATCTTCGCAGACTCTGAAGCGTTCTTATGCATGCAGTATTATGCAAGGTTTATTGTAGCAGCTCTTTATGGTCACTGCATATATTAAGCTAATTATGGAAACTTCACGGGATGTTTTCAAAACCTGTTTGTTACAAGCCTTTGTAATGTTTCTTTTCCTTCTCCATACAAACAAGTGAAAAAAAAAAATCTACAATGGTTGCTATTTCTAGACACATGAAAAATGCTTAAAAGCACACAGTGTTCTCCAGTGTTCAAAACCAGGTAAATACTTGGGAAAACGATAATAAGAGAACTGGGGAGACTGTTGAGAAACTTTCCATTCATAGATACCTATCTGCATGAATTTTAAGTGTTGCTCAGGTATTTTCAGCAAACAAGTTATAAAGTTCATGTTTCAATATTCACATGAAAATGACCCAAACATTTCTGTAATTAAATCATACAAAATCTTGCAAGAGTAAATATTTGACCCACTACAACCAGACACTGCCTTATTATATGTACCAGTATGAGCCATTAAAACTCTTTTGTGATTTTGCACAGTATGAAAATCACTGGAGGCAGCATCATCCTTGCAGTTAACAGAATCAAGCAACCAACATGACTTGGGCTTTATCAGCATAGGCAGGTCTTTGTGCATGAGACCAGCCAGTTTAATGTGTAACTCAGGTCTATGTTCTGCCTTTTGTTCAGGGTAGACTCAGCTGTTTTGTTAGCTTTTTACCTCCGAAGTCCATGATTCAATTATTTGGAAACAAATTAAAAACAAACATGGAAGACTTTTTTTTTTTCCTTCTCTCTTTCAATCCATCAGGCTTGAATTAAGTGTGTTACAAGTAAATATTGATTTTGGAAATAGTCAGCACCTCCTGAGTCAGAGCTGAAAGAACTGTTGCCCAAAACAGCAAGGTTTGTGGCAAAACCTCCTCAAACTCTACAGCTTTTGAAAGCTGTCTAGAAACACAAAAGTCTGAAGATCAGCAAGTCTCTAATCATCATGAACCCTGCATTTTGAAATTAATTTGGGTTCCCCTCCTACCCCCTCCTTATCTTTATTCCTGCTATTTAAAACATTATTCAGATTTTCCAGTGAGGAGACAGACCTTTTGAGTCACTTTTGAGTCCCAAGTTAACAGTTCTGAGTGTACTAAGAGAACTCAGCTATTACACCCAAGCAACCTCAGACCACCAAAACTCAATATTGATCCAGCAGAAGAAGGTACCTTTTGCAGAAGCGGTTGTTTCTTCAAGACCTCACAGCTAACTCCACACACTTTGGCAGGATCAGGGAACAAACTGACCAGTTAAAAACTTGATGCTTGTGTCCACTTGTAAGTAGTTCATACACTCTTTTTAACTTCAGAAAAATCAACCAAAAAGCCAAATAAATTAAAGCTTGTCTAACTAGTCATGGCAGACAGCATTCTAATCTCAAGGTTCCATTTTGGAGGCAAGAGGCTGATATCCAGGTGTTTAGACATGCTGGTAGGCAGGTTCTTCTGGATCTGCTGGCAGACAGGGCCAAACACAGCATCTGTAGGACTATACTCATATGTTTGAGTCAGTTGAACACCAGAAACAGAGCATGAATAAAGTCATGAGACCAATGAATCCAACAAGAACCTTTGGTGATCACAAAGCAGGGCATCTATACACACAGAGCTGCAATTACATTAAGGTAGCAGGTATTACCATGTACTACGCAGTCTACTTTCAAATGCATTCAGTCCCAAATAGGAAGGGAAGATCTACCCCATGTTTTTTGCCTCCCCACTGGCATTCTGAAATATGCTTATTATGGAAAGGAAAGGGTTCACACACAACTACTTGAAAAGGATTTGCATCTGTGCAAGTAAGAAGCAAATATGCCTCTTCCTTGTTACTCATTTCCACCAAAAAATTCTAATTAGAATAAATACCCAAGTACAATTTCAACCCTTTCTTCCCCTCCCTCACCATGTCAGTTCCTAACTAATCAGACTCCTATTGTTTTCTTCCAATAATTATCATGAATCAGGCTTTGGTGAGTTTGGTAACAGCTGAAGAGTATATTTTTGACATCATGTAGCATAATTAGAGCAGAGCAAGGCTTTTTTTTTTTCCCCATGATTGAATAGCAGAGTTAGTCACATCAATGAGCTCCATCAGAACACACAGTACAAAGCAACGCCTGTGCTGCTGCTAACTAACCCGTGCAGCCCACTGCAGTTCACAAGGATAAAAGCACTCTGAAACCTAAAAATAGACACAACATATTAAGATGATCCTAAGAGGAATATCTGCAGGGGAATGCTAGGAGGGAAGGAAAGCCCCTCTGATGCTCACAGTTGCCCAGACTAGGGGTTTACACACACAGAGCCATGAAATCACCATTTCTGACTGGTAACATAAATTGCAGTCTCATGCTGATCCATGCTACACTCCAGAACAATGATCTGATTAACAGATCAAAGCTCAGAGCTAAACAGCTGAAGCTGAAGGGTTGGCTGCAAAACTCATCCCATGGAAGCATCTCTGGCTCCCTGAACAGAGCAGCTATTCTGAAGGTGCATAGAGATTATGGCCTTGACAATAACATGGCTGATACTTCCTTGTCTAAAGGACAACTAACAAGTGCAGCATAAAAATAAACAACAGAACTTTAACATCATTTGTTATATGTTGGAATCCAGTGATGGACAGGCTGGAGAACTGGGCAGAGAAAAATCTAATGAGCTATAACAAGAGTAAGTGCAGAGTCTTGCATCTGGGCAAGAACAACCCTAGGTACCAGTATAGGCTGGGGACTGACCTGTTGGAATGTAGTGTAGGGGAAAGGGACTTGGGGGTCCTGGTGGACAACAAGATGACTATGAGCCAGCAATGTGCTCTTGTGGCCAAGAAGGCCAACAGCATCCTGGGGTGGATTAGAAGAGGGGTGGTTAGCAGATCAAGAGAGGTTCTTCTCCCCCTCTACTCTGCCCTGGTGAGACCACACCTGGAGTATTGTGTCCAGTTCTGGGCCCCTCAGTACAAGAGGGATGTGGAGCTGCTGGAGAGAGTTCAGCGTAGGGCAACAAAGATGATAAGAGAGGTGGAACACCTCCCTTATGAGGAAAGGTTGAGGGAGCTGGGTCTCTTTAGCTTGGAGAAGAGGAGACTGAGGGGTGACCTCATGAATGTCTACAAATATTTGAGGGGTGGGTGTCAGGAGGATGGCACTGGGCTGTTCTCGGTGTCATGTAGTGATAGGACGAGGGGCAATGGTTGTAAGCTGGAACATAGGAGGTTCCACATCAACCTGAGAAGGAACTTCTTCACGGTGAGGGTGACGGAGCACTGGAACAGGCTGCCCAGGGGGGTTGTGGAGTCTCCTTCTCTGGAGATGTTCAAGACCCGACTGGACAGGTTCCTGTGTGACTTGGTTGAGGTGATCCTGCTGTTGCAGGCGGATTGGACTAGATGATCTTTCGAGGTCCCTTCCGATCTGTAATGATTCTATGATTCTATGAGGGGGTCCAGGGGTTACCGACGCCACAACCGGAAGCAGCACAGGAGACAGCTGCATGGTGAAAGCAGTGGAGGCACCGTCGTTGTCCGATGTCCTCCATGGTCTGACTGACCTCGGGGACCGAGCCTCCTTTTTATTAGCTCACAACGTCAATGATAAACAAACTCAGGATTGGTGCTTGGTGCATTTGTGGCATTAGGTGATAGGTCTCCAGACCACACATGCCTGATTTCCCTGTACACTTTGTGTGACGAAATATGCAAGGAATTTAGTTTGAGATAACAGAATTTCTAACTACGCCACAGATTAACCCCGGAACCAATTATGATAAGTTCCTCCAGCCACGCACTTCCTGGACATGGTTTGCCAGTCATACTGTGCATTTAAGGAGGAACCCTCTTAAGGAGAAACTGAAATCTTCCCACAGTTATAAACCTTTTATCAGTGTTTTTTTACACTTTGTGGTTGTCTTTGCCCCCATGCACTTCCGAAATCTGTATCTGTACATCTACACCATGATACAAATGCCACTGAAAGGGCATTTCTAGAATGAGTAGTTTTGTGCTGGGATTTTTCCCAACCCAAGCTCCTGCAAGAGAAACAGAGCACCCCCCAGATAAAGCCAAAAAACCCTAACAGGCATGCTGAAAAAGCAGGGCTCAAAATACCATATCCTATGTGCCCACATTTCTCCATATCAAATAAAAAGTGTTAGTGGGCTTTGAGGAAACTAATCCACCTGGTCTTTTGGGTTTTTTTTGAGAACGTTGCTAAAGAAATGTAGAGAGTAGAGCAAGAAGCACAAATAACAATATTTGTTATTATTATCCCTGTCCTTTGGGATGCCTACGATTCCCCAGTGATGCCCAGCTTGGAGTGGAAGGTGGCCATACAGTGCAGGCAGCCAGGGGTTATACTGGCTCAGACATGTCAGCATTAGGTTGTAGCTGTATCCTCTCCATGCAGAGATAATGGAAACCCTCCTAAAGTCAATATGGCAGCCAGGGGCCTTGTTCTCTTCATCCCACCTACTCTACTTGCCACCAGAGTAAAATATGAGGAAACCACTACAAACAACAAGGTGATGACTGGCTGGACTTCAGGCAGATTCCTTCTGATGGGCAGGTAAGACAGTGCAATGGCCTTCCTGAAAGGAACACATACACTTGCAAAGCCCTGAAAATAGTTGTCACAATAATTAGCTACAAATTAGTACTAATATGATACCACCAATTACCTAACATGCCGGAACTTTCCAAGTATCCTCAACTACTGGAAATGCTGCTGTCACAAACTGAGGTTTTGGTTCCTTCTTCTCTGGGGAGACAGAAGTAACTTTGCCTTTTCATTTATTTATTAAGTGGAACTAAACACCATGATTTATTCTATTCACATGTGCAAGTGTTTGTTGGAACAGCTTTAAGCTATTAGTCAGTTGGTGGGAGGTATTCTGCTGAATATTGCATTTTACTGGACACTTATGTAGATCAACTACCCTTTGGAAGCTCAGGAGAGAAACGAGTAATTTAAACAAACACCACAGGGACTATTTATTTCTCTCTCTTTAAAGCCTTAATCCCGGCTGGGAAGAGCTATTCTCATGCATATGATTGCTACCCAAAAGCAGTTTGAAGCTGACTCAAAGCACATAGAGCCAAGCACCTGTGTACAGTTGTAGCACACTTGCAGCCTTCCCAGTAACAGAGCCATCCACACTTGTCCTTGTGTAAAGCAAAACTCTGCGAGATGCTAAACAAGCAATATGTTTTAAATTGCCTAGTCAGCACCCTCATTAGTCTAACCCTACTTAATATTTTAGTACATTTAATAGCAAAGAGGCAAAAAGAGATTGTTTCCTTGTCCCCCACCGCCCCCCTCCGCAGTTACGCAGTTTCTGGAGGGTAAATATTTCACCAAACAAACTTTTTCATACACGCTGTCTAGAAGGTGAGACGAGGCCAGCAATTGCGCTGGTATCTGGTAAGCCCTGCTCTCACTGCACCCACTGCACACTTTGCTTCCATACAAATCCCCTTCATGCTGGAACCACACACTAAACGAAGCAGGTGTCCACTCGCAGTCCTCCTTGCAAAACATTTTAGGTCCTGAATAGAAATGAGATTACATTCACACCATCAATTACTTTGCAAATCAAAGAGTAAAATTGAGTTTAGTTTGCTGGGCTGGCCAGTCAAACCCATTCCAAGTAATATTTGGCCCCAGTGAATCAACCAATCTGATCTCATGCCAACAAAACACAATTGAGCTCCGAAAACAAGAAAAGCACATGTACTATTTTTTTTTTAGCTTTTTCTGAATCACCTAAAGTGAACACACCAAGTTAGTTTCAACTATCACAGCTGTCACACACAAAATACACCCATTTTATATCTACTGTCACACACAAACAGCAACAGAAAAGGGCTTATCTGAGAAGGTGACAGAGAAAGCACAGAAAATCTTAACAAGCTGCAAACTGCAGAAGGGAAAAAACAACAACAACAAAAAAATTTCAAAACCAATCCCTTCTGAGGCTGAAGTTAGTTACTGTTCAACAGCACTGGTGCCATTATCGAGGAGCCAAGAGCCACTTACTGTTTTATAATGGTCACAGGAAAATTTACTTCTCCCACGAGCAGGGACCTGAAAGGTCGTACTACTTATGGGCATGTTTAACATGAACATAAACTGCTCAAGTCCAGCTTGCTCTTTCTTCTCAGCAGGTTTACAGTTAAATGATATATATGCTGGCATGTGAAGCTCCGGTGGTTAATTTTAGCTGAAGTCACACACACACACACAGTGCTCAGATCTCTTACACTGTCACATTTTACAACTGCCATCCCTCGCTGCTGCTTTTCTGTTACACCCCCGTTGCTCCCTTCTCTTACTACTGCTTGTGACAGCATTTCAATGTTTGACATTGATTTCAAACAAGATCTGCGTATTTTACATTCACACTCTTCAATGGTGAAGATACTCACAGCAAGCATAAAATTTTCCAGGTCTTTGGTGTTAGCTACGTAGGCATTAAATGACAATTCTGGAAAAACATTAAAGTTGAGATTTGTTGTTTTGTGTGAGAGCACAACTACAAGACTTACTAACCACACCACTCTATAGAGGCAACCCCCTTCACATGAATGCTCCACATTTCTGTAGAAATTGAAGCTGTGAACAAAAATCCGAAATTTCCTGTGCCACAAAAACGCAGACAAATCCTTTTTTTGCAATTTGGAGCATTTGCCATGCCAATCAAGCACATCAAGGCTGTACCTATCACAAACACCAGCTAAATGCAGAAGGCTGATTAGATCTCAAGTAGAAACTCACACAACTGCCTCTCATCCCAAGCAAGGGCTGGCACAGCTAGGCAAGGGCTGTCTGCCCTTTGCCAGTACCCCACCACGGGTAAGTCACCCCACATACCACTGTCTGACCATACTGTTGGCAATTCCTAAAAATACAGACAATTGGCTCCTGTAGGCTGCTTTCCTTGACTCTTTTTATATTAATAAACATAACATTGCCAATGTTGACAAGGTGAGAAGCAATGACTGCTTCACTTTCCCTCTTGCCAAGCTGAAGGATAGATGTCTGACATTTTAACTGCTTATTTTTCAAAAGGCACACTTCTGCCAGAGTAAAATCTATACAGGTCTTTTAACTGCTCCGTGCAAAGTAAATAACTTAGCAGCCACAGTGTCTCCACATCAGCTCTCCCCTCCAGTGAAGCCCACTCTCTGCCAGCCAAGGTGTGTGTTTGTTTTGGGGAAGTGGGGGACGAACCAGGCTTTGATGGAGTTTGGAGCACATAATATACTGCAACTACCCTCTTGGGGTGGAAGTAGCTACTTGACCTACCCAACACCAAGTGCTGCTGCACCTCTGATGTGCTCAGGACACCGGACCATGCTACAAGCGTGGTCATGCAACTATGCAGCAGACAGAGGCACTGGGTTGAGTATGAAAAAGGGACAGGTTTGCACACGTTCCCCCAAAAAAGCCTGACCACTGAAGAAGGACAGGGATCTCATTTCAGGCAGCTCCATCTTTAAATATAAACTTTCCACCTTAAGCAGCCAGTACTACAGTGTTCAACATGGTCAGTTCCCAAAACTCAATGTCATTTTGGCATGTGTGGCCTTTGACAGCAAATAAGACTTCTAAACCTTTCTAAAGAAGAGTCATTTTCTCTATTTGGAAAAAGTGTGATGGGCTGTTCCAAAGGCTGCTGTAATTTCATTGTTTTTTTTCACCTGGGGTCACAAAGCAGAATGGCTTCAGTATCATCTCCCCGGGCAGCAAACCACAGCTGCAGGCAGGATCACTACAGACCAACCATCACTGCTGGGTTGGACTGAGGAAGAAACGGTAAGGAAAAGACTCCAAGAGATAATGACAACCTGAAGAGGACTAGGAATGAAATCTGACTTGTCACATAAGATCTTAGGCACAGATTCATTCCTCTACTCCTTTTTCCTCTTGATTAGAAGACTAATTCACCAAAACAGTGTTCACTGTTGTGAAGCAACTCCAAATGAAGGTAAAATTGGTCTCAAAGGCACGTGACCCTAAACCATTTCAACTCCGAGTGATGTGTGAGAATGAAATCTAGCTGAGCCAGATAGTGAGGCCAGAAACATTACAAAGGCTTTTCTTACTTTTCAACAAAAGCAATTTGCTGTGGGGATTAAGAAATGACAGAAATTTGCCTTCATCTCACCCAGGAGATCAAATCTTAGCCCTCTTTTAGCCAAGAAGGACAAGACAGCATTGTCTCTTGGCTCAGTGCTTGATTGGAAAAAAAATTAAAAGGGGGTCTTTAAAGCTAGAGGCTGAGCAAGTTCAGTTCCTACCAACAGTGAAGTCACCAGCAAACTATCCTCCACTCCTGTGAACAGGATGTATAACCCCTCTCCACAATCAATCACCTGCACTGCCTTTCTTACCCTCTGAAATACAGTTTAGCTCAGCATCCAAGATTTTTCATAAGAGGCAACTCTTAAGTTGCCAGAAGCTGGCAAGAGGTAGCGCTCTCTTAACACTTGGAAGGACATAAATCAAGATGTAACCAAGACGTGGATGAAAAATCTGTGCAGCTGAGCTCTGATGGGCAACAACCTATTCATTGGTCTATCTGCCAAACAAGGAGAACACAAAATCTGGAGATGGAAAGGGAAAAAAACTTCAAACAAACTTCAAACTTAAGGAAACGCCCACACACTTGTTGAAAGCAGGTACTCTGATCTCTCTTAGCACACATTTAACTCTTCTGAAGAGGAATACTGCATGGAAGATGGCTGTTAAAGAATTACATATTCATTCTGTTATGGGTAGTAAGACTAAGAAGGAAATGTGCCCAATTATTGTTCTAACAAGTTTTTGCATATTCTATGTGTGCTTCTAATTCTAATACACTTCCAATGCTTCTCCTGCACTTGGGCACTGTCAAAAGTGGGACAGTTGGCCTGACAAACCCTAGGTATGCCCTACTTTTGAAAGACCTATTTTATTTTAAGGTCCTTTTTTAAGATAGTGAAAAATACTTCGGGACAGCTCACATTAGTTTGTGTGGCAAAAACTCAATCCCAAAGACACACAAAGACTAAGAATCTCAGAAGGGTTCAGCACATCAGTTAGAGGCAGATTATGACAAGAGCTCAACTTCAATGTAACCATCAAAAGAAACAAATTTTCAGACAATTTCAAATAATTTTTACAAACCTAAACAACTGCTAGTTCTCCAACAGTTTGAAAATCTGATCGTCACTTTTCAGTAGGGAAAAGGGGATATATTTCTGCATCGACACACAGACCAGGTAGACGGAACACAGCTCACCCACACAGGTGTCTGGTCATAGAATCATAGAATCATCAGGGATTGGAAGGGACCCTGTAAGATCATCTCGTCCAATCCCCCTGCCACAGCAGGATCACTTCACTGGAGAAGTTATGGAATCAGAATCACTCAGGGTTAGAAGGAACCATCATCCAGTTCCAATCCCCCCAGCACAGACAGGGACACCCCACCCTAGATCAGGCTGGCCAGAGCCCCATCCAGCCTGGCCTTAAACACCTCCAGGGATGGGGCCCCAACCACCTCCCTGGGCAACCCATTCCAGGCTCTCACCACTCTCACAGTGAAGAACTTCCTCCTCACATCCAATCTAAATCTACCCATCTCCAGATCTGCTCCATTCTCCCTAGTCCTGTTGCTACCCACCATCCTAAAAAGCCCCTCCCCAGCCTTTTTGTANCTCCCGCCTGTCCAGGTCCCTCTGGATGGCATCCCTGCCCTCCAGATGGCATCCCTGCCCTCTAGGTGTCTGCTGCACCACACAGCTTGGTGTATCGTCAGCAAACTTGCTGAGGGTGCACTCGACGCCTCCGTCCATGTCACCGACACAGATGCTGAACAAGACTGGTCCCAGGACTGATCCCTGAGGGACTCCCCTTGTCACTGGCCTCCACTTGGACATGGATCCATCGACAACCACTCTCTGAGTGCGGCCATCAAGCCAGTTCTTTACCCATCTCGTGGTCCACCCATCTAATCCGTGCTCCACCAGCTTGGAGACCAGAATGTGGTGCGGGACAGTGTCAAAGGTTTTGCTCAGGTCCAGGTGAATGACATCAGTTGCTCTCCCCTCATCCATGTTCGTAGAAGGCCACCAGGTTTGTCAGGAAGGACTTGCCCTTGGTGATGCCATGTTGATTGTGCCAAATCACCTCTTCACTATTCGCCTGTCTCAGCAGTGCTGATCCTTCAGGAGGATCCGCTCCATGATCTTACCAGGCACAGAGGTGAGACTGACTGGCCTGTTGTTCCCCAGCTCCTCCTTCCTACCCTTCTTGAAAATAGGAATCATGTTTCCCCTTTTCCAGTCAGTGGGGACTTCACCAGACCGCTATGACTTTTGGAATATAATAGACAGGGGTCTAGTGACCTCATCTGCCAGTTCTCTCAGTACCTGTGGATGTGTCCTGTCGGGTCCCTGGACTTGAACACTTTCAGGTCCTTCAGGTGGTCATCGGTATTTTGTTGATATCTTTAAACAACATTCTTACATTTGAAAACACAATCCATAGGTGGCAGCATTTCTGGGTTTATGCCATTCACTCTGTTGTTACACAGCCTAGAAATGGGGCTACACAGCAAAAAACCATAAGCATACGCAGGGATCACCAGGGGTTTGCCTCATTTTACGCAAAAGAATAAGGCAGACTTCATGTTGTTCCTGATAAGCAGTTACCAGTCGTACACGTTTGTTAGTTTATTCCCCCAAACAAAAAAATCTAAGTGCTGAATTAACTTCCACAACCCTAACAAACCTAATCTCATTATCTGGCAGTTGGCCATCTGTTCCACAGATACAAATCTAACTGAATCTTCTACTGACTGATAACTTTCTGAATTAAATTGTCTATGCTGCCCCTGCTTTCAGCTTGGTTCCGCCTGCCTCCATTTCAATGGCTTGGAGGGCTTTCTATACAACAGCCTGTGTGCCAATTAGATAGGAGACAACTGGTAAGGTTAAAGCTGCACATTTGGCACCAGATCAAGCTCAGACATGCACAGAAGGGCAGGATCCCTATCCATGATGTAGACTAAGAGACTATATCACACTGAAGATGTATAGTACAGATGGTATAGTGATAAGACTTCAGTCCCTTTTTCTCCATTATAGTCTGTGTCACAAAAACAAATATCTTTTCAGTCAAATGTGTTTGTATCTCTATGAAAAATTTAAGAACTACCCCGCAGCAGAAAGCTGCTAGCCTCTGAAATTAGTTTACTGCTATATAAAAGGATGAGTATTTTTATTGCCAAAGGCCATTTACAGATATGCTGGCCAAGACCCCAGTTACCCGTTCACTGTCTTTGGGATGAAGGACAATCCTCTGCATGACAGAGAGAAATTCTGAATATTTGCCACTTCATTCTCCACTGACCTTATGCATTAGAGGGGAAGAGGAAGGCTCAATTCCATCTCAGCCAGCCATAGCAGGCACTGCTGGAGGCAGGATGCTGGACTCAGACTCACTAGCCCATTGGCCTGATCTGTAATGGCAAATCCTATGCTCCTAATTAGAGAGGTTCGCTGAAGTGACATCAGCCTATGCTTCCATTGACCTGGTGATTAAAATCACTGCTGTAGGGTTTCACTAAAATTATACTGAACCTCTATCACATTCCCTTCTATAGAAGGACAGAAAAACCCCCACCCCACACCAGTAACATAACATTTAGAGCAGGCTTATGATTAATAATTTAAACCAATATTTTATGGCTGATCAAGAAATGAAAGTAGAGGCACAATTCCCACAAGCATAGGAGGTCCAGGCATCTCAAGAGTTTCCTTGTGTAGCCAGAGGCCACTCAAAGGCCTCCTGCACCTTCCTGAGAAAAATCATTCAAGCAAAGGAAAGGATTTTTGCACTGCTTCTGAAGCTTTATTCAGAAATATAAATAGAACAGTACTGTCACAAGGCACATCAGTGGTAGATTTTATCTATTTTCAGCACAAAGGGTTTTAACAAAGATATTTAATGGAAATTGCTAAGTCCTGCATGACCTACAAGGCTAAGACTTTATTACTTTAGTTCCTTATGATCTCAGTTGATACACACCTTTTCAAAACGGGCATGACTGAAATGCTTCTATTAACACTCTTTTAACAATTACATGGCAGCAGGGAGCTTGATCAAGAGACCTTCAAGCCCTGGAAAATTCAGGGACCACAAACACAATGACCCACACATTAGCCTTTCAGGGGCCTCTCTTCACTAGAATTCCTATGACATGCTGCTCACACCTACATAATCCCTTTCTCAGTTTGAAATCCTGCATTCATTTTCCCAAGTTAAGTCCTGCTTCTGCCTGAACACCTACACCTAGTGTCACTAAAATTGTCTGAATAACAGGTTTAATCAGAAGAAAAATAATATGGAATTCATAGAGCATAACTCTTGTAACAAATCTGTTGTGGGATTTTACTGGGGTCTATAGATATTAAACATTTGATTATTTTATTTAAACTTCATGAACTCTTGGCTTTCCTTCAGACAAGAGTATTCACTTTGATCTGTGCTATAGATGTCATCAAATGTTCACACGGGATGTAGGTGAAAGCACATCTATGTATGAAACCCACTAGGGTTTAAAGTAACATCAGATAAGAACTGCTGGCTTAGCTGCAGATAAAACCAGAGCAATTTACTGGTAAGGGAGGACAGACCCTACTGGCACAGAAACAAGGCTTATGGACATCAGCAAAATCAGTTATTCTTTTTTTGCCTGGAGCAAGGGTTACAGGAATGCAGAACAAAGAACATGCTGCTAGCTTAAAAAAAGAAAAAGAAAATAAGGGGGGAAAAAAGGACACACACACAAATGTATTGTAAAGCCTTAAATCTGAAATTAACCACAGAGATACCAAAACCAGGAGGAAGAAAAAGAACTATCGGGACTGGTTATCTGTTTTTCTGCTCAAACATCACTAATGTTTGTAGCACTACTTTCTACAAATCTTTGTCAATTACAGTTCAAACTGCATATTAGTAAAGATTTAGAAATGGAATTTAAAAAAAAAAGGATTTGCAATAGGTGTTGTAGCACAATGTGGAGATCTTAGGTCATGGGCCATTACTTGGAAATGTAGCAAATGAATTCAACCTCAGCCAGACCTGCAAGTTGTGAATTAAACCTAAAACTACTTTTAAAACACCCTAAAGGAAAAAGGCGGCTCGTTGTTTAGGGTTTGTTGTTGCTTGAGATTTTTTTCTAAAGAGGTGCCAATTCTACCCTAGAACTCCCCAGTACTGTCCTTTGCAGCGTCGTCTTTAACACCTTCTGCAACACTTCTGTAGTAAATTTAGGCTGCGCAATCTCTCATCACTGGGATGCTACTGAGAACCCATTCTTATTTCTGTTGACTTCCCAGATCTCTCTTGCAGGTTTTCTCCTGAGCCATCACTGTTGGATGCCTGAAAAGCAGGAGTGCCTGGCATTAGGCTTTTCCCTCATGATTGCATTCACTGCTCTAACAGGGACAGCAGCGAAATGACAAATACATTTCAGAGAAGTGAGGCTGGTGACACCCTGTGAGAATCAAGACAGATTCAGGCAACTGACAATTAGTGTGTGGTTCTAGGCCAGTTCCGCTGCACTTCAGACATAGACATCATTTTAAGGACCTCATTTTGGTGAGTGACACTTATGGGCAAGCTTTAAAGGAGCACATGCTTGTCCCTATAAGAGCAATTCTGACACAAAGGCCAATAAAGAAAAATAATCCTACCGAACTATATAAGAGCTGACAAAGGCGGCAGCTGCTCTGCTCCACAAGACAAATTTATGTTTAGAGTAGGAGTTGGGGAAAATGGATCCCTACAGAAATTACTTTTGGTTCATCCACTCTGGTCCCAACACTGCCTAGGAGACCCAACGATTCTGGAAGAAACTGTAAGTAATCAGAACATGATCTCATTTTTAAAATGTGTAAAGCACCTAAACTCAACATAATTCTCTTTTATGTAATGCCCTGAAAATTAGTCCAACCCTACCTTTTTTTTGTAAAGTTATTTTATAAGGAAGTCGTCATGAAGCAACTGCAGCAATGAAAAGACCCAACAACAAGATTTCATTAAGAAAGTAATTGAAAACACATCACCATCTTATCAGATCTAGCAATAATTCCATCTAAGATATAAAGCAGCAAATTGATACAGGTTTTACGTTAAGCGCTCTCAAAAATTCATTATAGCACCAACCAACTTTTCAATTTAGCACTGTAACACCATGAGTTGCTGAAGCACAACTTCACGCTCAATGGATGTTCTACTAGTGAAACTATTGCCTTCTACAGGTTGACAGAAAAAATTAGCCTCTGCCCTTCAGATTTTGAAAAACATCACTAAATAACTAATGTGCCAGATAGTATGTCTCAAGGACTGTTCTGCAGTTAAAGCAGGGATAGAGCGCGCTGAATTGAACATTTCCCAGCACACTTTGTAAAGAATACTGGTAAGCTGGTGCAGTAGTGCCTGCAACACAAGCAGATCTCTCCTACAGTTCACAAGTTCCTAGATGTTTTAAAGGATGGATGCATTTTTTGGCATACGCTGTCCAGTCCTCAAACCTCCTTTATTAATGCATAAGGGAGAACATGGACCGCTCCTGTACCACAGCTGATCTAAGAAATCATTACTGGCTATGAGCTATCTCAGACAGGAACAGTTAAGGAACCGGCTTACTTTAAGGTCAAACAATCTCTGATGTTGACATTATAGCCAGAAACTTTAAACATTTAAAAACTTTTAAAAATATATGGTCTAAAAGCATGGAATAATGCTGATGCTTGGTACCCTAAAATCAAACTTAACCAACTCATTAGCAAGAAAGGCCAAGCCACAGTCCACAGGGGAAGTTGTTAGCACTCTCTTATTGTACAGGGAGTAAAATCTATGCAGTTTTATATACTGTTACTAACGCGGTGTTTTGCAAACCAGTAATGCGGAAAATGAGCTCTTAGTGCTACAACTCTGAACGCAACATTTACACACACATACAACTGCACTTAGCACACCTGTTTCTGTATTTCTACCTATTCCTTGTACCAGTAGCAATTAGGACACTGAAGTATTCTGACAATCTAAATGAGCTAATCTGTGTAGCACTTTTAAAAGCCTATTTAGTGGTCATTTAGTAGGATCCTTTACATTTTCTTTACGAACTGTAATGTGCCAATGCTGGATAAGGGAGGGCTTCCCAAACGCTTCAGTGACACCTGCTTCACACTGCTGACATTTTATTTTCCCAACTCTGTGCAGATGCTTGTCTCAAAATGCAAATAACCCAAAGATCAGATGAGCAGACTGATATTTCCTTTCCATGAGCACAGCTAAGTCCAGCAGACCTCATAAAAGTACTTAGTAGCTAGCCCAGGGACCAGCCTCCACCCTCACAGAAGGATTAAACACAATTAGCATCAGTTCTGTCTAACCAGGAAAGCAGATGTCTAACAAAGTAAGAAACCTATAGCATTACAAGGGGTTAAAAATTTCCCTCTCTTTTCCAATATTTAGCAAATGATCCTTGCCACCCCAAATGTATCGCTTCCTGCTTTATGCTATCTTGAGACTCCCTTCTTCTCTAATCAGTCAATTCATCAGCAATCACTTGTCAGCAAAAAAACCCCACATGACAAAAAAGCTTGTTGAGCAAATGTCAAAGAACATTAAATTGACCAGTCAAAGATCAGCGAGGAACAGCTGACACCAAATTGAACCCAACACATGGCCCTCCATTCACATTATTTTTAAACACACATACCCAATCTTCCAATTACTCTACCTTCCAAATGGCATTACACATTCTTTATTTTGTAAAGTAATAAAAATTGCTTGTAATAGATAGTAAGCCTAATAGTCTATTAAGTACCACCATACAAAATAAGATATTGCTCTCATGCAGTTTGGATTCAAGGCATCATTTAACCTTCAAGTAAAAACAGGATTTATTCATCATTTTCTTGACCCTCAATATATTTCTGTGTATTTCTATTTGCATAGAAAATCTATACTCTTACAGGAAGGTCTCCCAAGGACCCACTCACATCTGTATTAAATTTCCTGACTGCTTTGTAAAGATAGGTTCCCTCAATGAGGAAACAAGGTCTGTGTACAGTGGTATTTGCTCATCAATTCCAGCCTTAAAAATAGTTTATTTGCATACAAGTCTATGCAACAATAAATAGCCAAAGGTACCACCTTAGATTTCTGATGCTGGAGTGGCCATTGCTTGTCCCTAGAAAATATCAGCTCCATATCACCCCATGAGCATCACACGTTGGAGAGCCTGAAGGAGTCTATGATCTTAGGGGAATGTAGTGGACTGCCTGAAAGAGAATGGACATGCGGTTGATCCAAACATCTGTGAGTTGCTGACAAGAGTCTGAACAGGAGGCATTGTAAGTGACTGAAGGACATTAAGCAAGTGATTGAAGGACACTGAGCAAGTGGCTGAAAGACATCTTTATGCTGATGTATCAAGCAAGGAGAAGTTGGCAACCGAAGCAGAGAATAACTGGTAACATTGAGATGAGAAAGACTGAGCTAAGACTGAGCTATGGGAGGAGAAGACAGATTTGAAGAAACCAAACATACTGCTTTTAGACTGGGTGGCTATCGTGTGAATAATGGTCTTAAACCAATCATAGTAGATGCTTCAGAGTGTTAGTAATAAACGGCTTCACTAAGACTACATTAGTCTGTATGTGTTGTCCATTGATCCCCGCATCACAAGCCGGCAGGGGAAGGCAACAAAAACCCTGAGATCGCACCACCCTCATGTGAAAATTAGCAGGGCTCAGCCGTACAGGTGGGTCCCAAAATGCCTGGGTAATAAGCTCTGTTCTCCCAAAACAATTATTTCAGATTGTCCCCGCAACACCCACCTCAACATACCCCTCCTCTCAAGAGTACACACCTTCTTCAGCCTTGCCCATGGACCTCAGTGAAAATAGGATTGGGTCCAGCAACTGATGATTCCAGGGCAGAAAAATCAAGTGCCGTGCACTCTAAATGCATTGCAGAAAGCAAGAAGTCTGCTTTCCCTGCTGGTCCCAAAGGCCACTCAGCTGTTAATCAGTTAACAACAGGTTATCTGGGGACAGAGATATAGTTGTGTGGTAATGTCGGGGCAGGGTACCTACTTGCATACACTCATTCTATCTCAACATAGAAGAAAGTCAACCAGGCAGTATTTTCAATATTTTAAACACATGTTCCTGAAATGACCTAAGAACCACATATCTGCATGGACCTCAGTACACAGAGTGGCAGGTACTTCTTACTCCATAAAAATCAGGTTTTCTCTGATTTTTCTCAGGTAAATCTCCTCTGCCTGTCACCCCTCCCACCCCTTGTCTGTCTTTTTTGGCTAATACTTCTTAGACATATTTACACCACACACCTCCAGGACAAGAACTGGCAATTCATGTTTCAGTAGCACCTCACACCACAGCTGTGAGCACTGAATCTAGGCAACCTCAAGACTGAAATAATGTCTTGAAAAAGGCCAAAATTTTGCCTTCTAAACTCACAATTAATTCTAAAAATAAACTATGTTTTACAGAGGCCAGAACAAATTGATTCTTCCCCAGACACCTCATTATCTGGAAATCCCCATGTCCGATATTGTGGATTCTCTCCTAACAAAGTTTCTACTAGAATGTCATAAACCAAAAAATAAAATAAAAATCAAGAAGAGCATACCTGTACATTCTAAATTCTAAAGCACACATCACAGAGCTCAGGAGAACAAGACAGTACCTGCATGGTTTTGGAGATGTCCCCCAAAATTAAACCAGAACTCAGGTAAGTCACTGAAAGTGATGACCTTTTTATATACCCTGTACGTAACCCAACAGCAGTCAAATTTTAAGCCCAAGTTATTTATGTGTATTTTGGTTGTTAAAAAAGCCTTACAATGATTTCTTAAAACAAAAGCAAACAGCTCTTATGGAAAATCTCTGAATGCAAAGCACTAGTCACAGGCAATACTGGAACAGGGATATGGTGCTAGAACAGTGATGCACACTCAGCTACCTGAAACTGGACACTCAGGAATGCTCTTGGAGTTCTCCAGTACTTAATTTTGGAAGATACTGATAAAATACACGACTACTTCTTAGTTCGGAAGTCTCTTTACAGTATAAAGCCCCTCCTTCCTTCACTTGAGCAGTAACTACCTTGAAGAAAACTTTAACACATGTAGGGCCTTTTTCTTTAGAGAACAAGACAAGGAGCATTATAATAAAATCTAGTAACCTCCAAGGTAATCTGCAGGAATTTACATTTGTCAGATAAAAATGTGCACATTTCAGAGTGAAAGAGCAGCTCCATTCTGACAGTCAAGAAGCTTATCAAATAGGAATGGTGAATATTTGAGCCAAATTTTTCTGACAGAAAGGCAGCACAGAAAACATCTGAGCAATCACAGCCTCACCATAAGGACCTTAATAGTGAACTATCCCCTAATAGAAACATGCAAGGCCAGGGGGCTGGCTGATAGACTAAAGGCTTACTCACATGTTAAATGTCTATGACAATTAGGATATATTTACATTGTAAAATGCCCTGGTAAGACATGACCTTGGTAAGGAATCATAGAATCATCATGGCTGGAAAGGATCTCCAGGATCAAGTCCAACTTTCATCCCAACATCTATCTAACCACTAGACCATGGCCTCAAGTGCTCCATCTTCTTGTTTTTTAAACACTTTCAGGGATGGTGACACCACCACCTCCCTGGGCAGCCTGTTTCAGAGCCAAATCACTCTCTCAGTAAAGAACTTCTTCCTAACACCCAATCTAAACCTCCCCTGACACAACTTGAGGCCATTTCCTCTCCTTCTATCTTTAGTAATTTGCGAGAACAAGAGCAGCATCAGCCTTACTACAACCTCCTTTCAGGTAGTTGTAGAGAGCAAAAAGGTCTCCACTCAGCATCCTCTTCTCTAGGCTAAATAAACCCAGTTCCCTCAGCTGCTCTTCATAGGGCCCATTTTCCAGACCTCTCAGTAGCCTCGTTGCCCTGCTATGGACCTGCTCCAGCCCCTCAATGTCCTTGTTATACTGTGGTGCCCAAAACTGGACCCAGTACTCAAGGTGCAGTCTCACAAGCGCTGAGGAAAAACTCAAGAATTCTTCTCACCTGTGTTTGAGAGGAGGAATTCAGACTACAAATGATACAGAAAAGGACTTTCGAAATCAATAACCTATCCCGCAAAAGAGAAGTCCATAAAATTGTTTAACTTAAACTGCAAGATGTTCTTTCCCTAGGAACACCAAGGAAGATGAGTAGAACAGCTAATGGACCTACTGGCAAAATCTGCCGAACACACGTATCAAAGAACATGGGGCTGCAGGAAAGTTTTGGGGCAGGCTTGCACAAAGACTAAGACAATGCAAGCTGACTAGCATTAAGATTTTTGTATCCACCAACACGAGGCTATCGCTACGTTAATCAGGACATTGTCACAGCAAGGCCCGATGGTGATTAAAAAAATTAAAGCTCTGTAGCCCACACCTCATAAATACCCACCATCTGCATCCATCCCTCTGTGCTCTACAATAAAGAAGTGTTAGCACAAACCCACATGCCACTGGGAGTAAAAGAAATAATATCGGTTTGAGAACAGGTTACATAATTTTTAATCTCTGCTCAATGCTCTGCAAGGGACAGAAGTAAATAAACTACAATCAAGTTGCACTCCCCAGAGTGCCAGAATAAGAATGCTTTGAGAAGGACAGCCTGTCTCACACCCCTTTTGAGTCTGTTTACTGCCACAGTCAGATCAGAATTCAGGGAGGCTCTACAGCCTCCACAGAGGCTCTCCAATTATAAATTAAGGCAAACAGATTAACCTGGGATATTTCAGAAAGCCTAAAGAGGCAACGTATGGCATCTACATAAATGTTCTACATTTGCACTTCTGAAATCCCTGGTATGAGGAGATACCTCTTTTTATTGCTACCTGCACTGAAATGCAAGATGTACAGAACTCCTGGAGTTAAACTGGAGCACAGCCTGGAAAGCAGCTGTACCTAGCAATTTAACCAACATGATATAACTACTGTCAGACCAACCAAAGTCTCTCCCAAAAGGTGGGCTGAAGTTTACCTTCTTTGAAAGGGAGCCTATTTCAACACCTGCCCACAAAACATTGCTGTATTTTGATGTCTCACATAGAATACTACTGTGCCCATATTATCCTTGTTTTCCTGGTTATGAAAGGAAACAGACTATTCTTCCTCTCAGTGAGCACAACAGCCTTAGTTTCCTTTGGACTGATCTTTCATTACTGATGCTACAACTGTGTATAGTATTCTGCAAGAAGCTTCTCCTGCCTCCTGGTAGTTTCACTGAATTCATACTTCCTTATCTCCACGGAAAGTACCTTCCCTGATACCTATTAGGAACAAATTTGCTTTTCACACCCCTGTGACACTGCAGTTTGCAGCTTTGTTGTCCTCTCAACTAATCCTCCCCAGGAAAAAGATAGGTCCCTCCCACTGTATGCTCACCAATGTCTGTGTCAGAAGAACATTTCTTCCATTTTACTACAGTTAAAGACAGCAAAGAGATGATCATGTGCAACATCATCTTTCAGATATATCCTAACCTATGAAACACAAAATTGTACATTGCTAATTATATCAATCTTTACAGAGTGCTAGAGACTAAGCCTTCAATCTAAACATCTATCAACTGGCTGAGGTTCCAAACTTTTCAGCTTGGAAAAGCTCTGCAATAGGCTGTGATCCAATTCCAACATCAAGTCAATTATCAGCAGCAAGATAATGCTACGATGACTCAAATAAACTGCTTAAAAAAGTCACTAATATAGATGGCAAAAGCTTAGGGAACTGCAGTGATTCTTTGCCTTACTTAATGAAAAGTATAGCTAAGTCAGCTAGCAAAAATAGGTCTCTCAAACCATAACTTTTCAAACCTCTTATCAGTCCAGTCAACTCTTCTGTTGCAGCTTTTAAGTTAAGCACTTGAAAATCTCATCCAGAATGAAGGGTTACCTCCAAATAAGTAGGTTTCCTTTGCTGTGTGTTACACATTAGCCCAGAAGGCACACTGAGATAAGAGCATTAAAGGGAAATATTTCATAGAAAGGAAAGTCATATGTAAACCAGGACAGAAATTTTATACCTAGTGATAAATCTTTTAATGCTGTCTTCATGAGGAAATTTTGAATAACTCACACTTTTACAAGAACAACCTTTTTATTTTTTTAATAATAACTTCATTTATAAAATCCACTGGTTTACCCAATTTATGGCTCCTTACCTTATGCAAAACTTAAGTACTGGTTGGCACCATTCACCACCTGACATGTGTTTGGGCTGGTGCTGAGCTACACTGTATGAGCAGGAGACATGAATCTATCTCACCCAGCCCATATGGAGCACCGACACAAGGTAGGGGGTGAAGACATTGCCCAACTCCCTCCTGCATCTTGGGCAGTGATCTTAGCAGGAGTAATTCTCCCACTCCTGCAGCTCACAGGAAAGACCTGAGCAAATGCAAGCGCCAGTATACCCTAGCTGAGAAAAGACAAAAGCTACTGCCTTCCCAAGGCCAAATATTTGTACCTCTGAAAACTGGTTTTGTTTATGGTACATTTCACAATGGAAATCTAGATGCAGCTCTTCAATCAAGTTTCTTCTATTACATCTAAAGAAATAAAACTTTTAATATGGGCTTAGATAGGCATCACTTATTATTCCATGTCAAATTCAGAATATTTCTTCTGGATGATGACACTCATGCCATTTCTATTCATTAGTTACTGGTAGGCTCAAAAAATCCCCAACCTCACAGTAAAACAAAAATCTATAAAGGTTATCTACTGCCAGTGATACCCAGATAGAGGAGTCACTATCTTTTTACTGATAAAATAGTAGAGGAGGTCTTGTAAAAGGCTGGAACATTCTCATATTCTGGAGTTGTACACACACGCTACAAAACCAGGACAAACTAAGCATTGCATAAAGAAAAAAGATGATGCAGTTTTGACAAAAACCTGCTATCATCACAACATGTGTTTACCCCTGGCAAATTCTCAAAGCCATGAAAAGGTCAGTGGGAAAGATCCACATTTAAAAAGGTGTTTGCATAGGGTGGGCAGCTGACTCAATTTAAAAAGAGGAAGGTTTTACAGTGTATGTTGAAATTTTCTTCTGTCAGTTTCAAATGTAAAGCAAGAAGAAAATCAGAATGAAACACCTGTATTTAAGAGACTTAATGTCAGCTTGGGCAGGTTAACAGCCTTGCACAGATCACTCACCACGGTCAGGAACAAGCTACCCAAATTCAATCATTTTCCCCTGATTGCTGGCACCTTAGAAAGCAGGTCCCAACTACTCAGCACAAAGCTGTCTCAGGTACTCTCTGGCCACTCCTCTGGAAGCCCAGGAACAGCATCAATATGTGGGACTGGCAAGAAGCCTTGTCCAGGAAATATGTCCAGTAATGAAAGGACTGCATGACACAAGTCAGCACTACCAATTATTTAAGAGCCAAATTATTTAGGGGCAGTATTTTGGAAAAGGAGAGTTTCAAGCAGAGTTACACCTATTTTTGCACTACACAGCAGGATGACTATGAGCCAGCAATGTGCTCTTGTGGCCAAGAGGGCCAACAGCATCCTGGGGTGGATCAGAAGAGGGGTGGTTAGCAGATCAAGAGAGGTTGTTCTCCCCTTCTACTCTGCCCTGGTGAGACCACACCTGGAGTATTGTGTCCAGTTCTGGGCTCCTCTGTTCAAGAGGGATGTGGAGCTTCTGGAGAGAGTTCAGCGTAGGGCAACAAAGATGATAAAGGAGGTGGAGCACCTCCCTTACGAGGAGAGGCTGAGGGAGCTGGGTCTCTTTAGCTTGGAGAAGAGGAGACTGAGGGGTGACCTCATTGAAGTCTACAAATATGTGAGGGATGGGTGTCGGGAGGATGGAACTGGGCTGTTCTCGGTGTCATGTAGTGATAGGACAAGGGGCAATGGTTGTAAGCTGGAACACAGGAGGTTCCACATCAACCTGAGAAGGAACTTCTTCACAGTGAGGGTGATTGAGCACTGGAACGGGCTGCCCAGGGGGGTTGTGGAGTCTCCCTCACTGGAGATATTCAAGACCCGACTGGATGTGTTCCTGTGTGACTTGGTTTAGGTGATTCTGCTGTGTCAGGCAGATTGGACTAGATGATCTTCCAATCCGTAGTGATTCTATAAAGGAACTTCCCAGGCTTTGCACTCTTGCAGGCTCTGATATCTGGGGACACTGTGATAAAGGCTGGCAAAGCGATTTATCCCAGCTGCCCCAAAAAGCCCTGGATTATAAATCAGGAAACCTTTGCATTTACCCACAAAGCAATCCTTGCTGTCACCAATCGAAACTATCAAGGTATTTGGTTATTTTTGGTATATCAACCATAACCAGCTCGTCATGAGCAAAATATTGACTAGTATTTTCTCCTTTCTTCCACAGAAGCTTCACTGGACCAAAGGGAAGAGGAGGGAGAGAAAGCAGAAGGGCATCCTTGCACTGTATCTCCTTACCAGCTCGTCTGATAGCACCACCACCTCCCATCTCTGAATCCAGCCCAGTGCAGTGTTGGTTCCATTCCTGCCTTCACTCAGCTATAGCCAAAATCCCACTTTGCAGTGCTGGCAGAACCCATGTCCACTTCCAGGACAGGTACAGAGCCAGGACTTCTTTCTCACTTCCAAGGACCCACAGAAGTTACGGTAACTGCTGAACTGCTGGCAAAGTACTTTGAAATAATTTGAAAGGTTAGGTCAAAGAAACAGGGACAAATGTAAGAAATTACTGGATGGTGTTGCTGACACCCCAGCAAAATGTGCTGACATTCAGCAAGACCTGGACAGGCTGGAGAGCTGGGCTGAGGGAAATTTAAATATAGCAATGGGTAAGTGTAGAGTCTGGCATCTGGGCAAGAACAACCTCAGGTACCAGTATAGGCTAGGGACTGACCTGTTGGGGAGCAGTGTAGGAGAAAGAGACCTGGGGGTCCTGGTGGAAACCGGGATGACAGTGAGCCAGCAATGTGCTCTTTTGGCCAAGAGGGCAAACAGCATCCTGGGGTGGATCAGATGTGGGCTGGTTAGCAGATTGAGAGAGGTTCTTCTCGCCCTCTACTCTGCCCTGGTGAGACCACATCTGGAGTATTGTGTCCAGTTCTTGGGCCCCTCAGTTCAAGAGGGATGTGGAACTGCTGGAGGGTGTCCAGCATAGAGTAACAAGGGTGATGAAGGAAGTGGAATACCTCCCTTATGGGGAAAGGCTGAGGAAACTGAGTCTCTTTAGCTTGGAGAAAAGGTGACTGAGGAGTGACCTCATTAATGTCTATAAATATGTGAAGGGTGGGTGTCAGGAGGATGGAGCCAGTCATCTAGTGATATTATGAGGGGCAATGGGTGTAAGCTGGAACAGAGGAGATTCCATACAAATATCAGAAGGAACTTCTTCACAGTGAGGGTGATGGAGCACTGGAACAGGCTTCTGAGGGGGGTTGTAGAGTTTGCTTCACTGGAGATGTTTAAAACCCACCTGGATGTGTTCCTGTGCGACTTGGTCTGGGTGATCCTGCTGTGGCAGGGGGATTAGATTAGATGATCTTTCGAGGTCCCTTCCAATCCCTAATGAGTCTATGATTATATATTTGCCATGTACAACTCGATGGCCACAAGAAGACCAGAAAAACAGAACTTGAAAGATTAACGTTACTAAAGGCAGTTTTCCATTTGCAGCTAAGTGCAATGACAAAACACTGAGGTATCTCTCTCATCTTACTTTCTACAAGATATGTGCTTATTTGTTTTATGATTTGTTTATTTTAATGTTGCTATTATGGTCTTCACATCCTCTTTATAGTTGCTGCCAATTAAATACTATTCTTTGGTCCATTTTCAGATGTCTAAAATGTTTTCATCAGGCATCATCTGATCACTTTGAGACTTAACTGAGGATTCTGTATTACAAAGCTGATTTTATCACCACAAACCAGGCCCAGGCCTTTGGAAAAGCTCTGCACAAAGCTCTGCTCTCCCCAGCATCTTAAGGCAGAGCCTTGCCAGGCCCTTGAGAGTGAGGAACACCCACCTGCCTCAGCATCATCCCCACAGCAGTAGTCTCTGCAGTCCCCTAACTGCAGGGATTTACAGGGAGCATTAAAGCAGAAGGTGTTTGATTATATACACTTTCCATGCCAAAGAAGCTGGTGAATCCAGCGCTTTTGTAGCTGTCTGAGCAGCGGTTGGATTTTGTTGTGCCTTGAATCGCAGTAACTACTTCTCGTCTCCAATCTTGTTTTCACTACTTGATGAAATGCGGCCGGCTCTCACAGGTGCTTACCCTGGTTGCAAAGCGCATTCGCAGCTGCTAGAAAGGCCAATGTAAAAGCAAAGAGTTTTTAATACACCTGTGTACACAGCTCATTCTGCTTCCTAAAGAGACCTTTGCATATGAAAAGGGGAAAACGCTTGGCTTTAACTGGGACACCCCCCCCCACACCCCAGCTCAGCCGTACAAATTCATTAGTCCAGGGGCTACTCACGCATGAAACATCCGAAACTATCTGCTCTCACGTGAAGAGCTGCTTTTCTACCCAGAACCGATCACTCCTTACACAACACGTGTTCATTTCCTCATTTCTCAAAAGTAAAGTGTGTAAACCCAGGGATGGTCCAATTCCTGGCACGCTGTGCATCCCTGGGATCACAGAACATCATGAGAAGCCGTGCCGGCCCCTCGGACTCTCACATGGCTTTCAGGAGTTTTCAAATGTAAAGGCTAAAGGATTAGACCAGTAACAAATCCTTGGTTTTTATGATAAACGTCTCAGGAAATATTTTATGTAAAAAGCTGCATATAAATGTAATTTTCTTTGTTTAAATAGTCTGCCTGAGAGACACAGAAAAGAAATGTAAAGCTATCTCAGACAGCCACTTCCTCGACAGTCTTTACATCAAATAGCTTAAAAAAAATAAAAGCTGTTCATAGAAGTTTCGACCAGAGTTTAAATCGTGGAACGGGCAGTAATTCAAACAGACGGGCAGATACGTGGGTTTCCTGATCTCATTTATGCTGGAGGAATGAAGCAGCCACACACTTTCTACTCACGCAGAACAGCGGGGTGTTCTGCTTTCCTAGGAAAGGTAAAAATGAAAACACAAAGCTGGGTGGGAGGCGGGTGCGTGTTAAAAACAAACCCGAGTAGTCATAACGTTCAGAGCTGACAAAATTACAGCAACACTGAAAGAGAAAACTGCTTCCAGGAAGAAGTGAGAGACGGTAACTAAGAGACAAAAAATACACGGAGGTGAGGAGACCTACGGACGGAACCCTCCTACTTTTACATGAGTTTAACCGCCAAACAAACCGACCCGAATCGGTCCAAAAGATGACCAAATGAGTAACAATCCGGCTGCAGAACCAGCCCTGCACCTAGGAACAGCAGCAAAAGCACCAGCCCTTCAGCCCACCGCAGTCACTACTTACTAATTCATTAACTCATCCGGATCGAACAAAAGAAACCCCAAACTGACAAAAATCCCCCAGCCCTTGCAGGTGGAATGAACCGAGGTTTCCCGAGGTTGTTCGAATCCCTTACCAGCTTCATGGTGCTGTTGTTGTGTTCCCACCGCCACAGCATCACGCTCATGGTCCCACCCCAGCGCCAGCACCTGCTACGGACCCATCAGCGCCCCCGGGGGTCCTTTAGCTCCTGTTCCAGCTCCATTGCCCGTGGGGACCGCAGAGGAGGGACCAAGCGAACCCGAGAGCTCCAGGAGGAACGATCCCTCCCCCCCCAGCAACTCTCGGGGGAGGAATCTCCTTTAACCCCTTCGAGGAAGGTGGGGTGGTGGGGGTAGTGGTGGGAGAGGGTCCTTGCACTCCAGCGGGATCATAGGGAAAACGGATAGGTTTTTAAACAAAGTGGGAGAAGAGTGACAGAATCAGGCGGACAAGGGGACTGGGATGCTCTGCAAATGAGTATTTGAAAATACGAATGGATGGAGTGAAGTAAGCGTGGGATAGAGAGACGCCTGAGGGTACTGGGCGTATTTTAGAGCAAACCAGTAAATTACAGGGGGTTTCTTCCGAGTTTGACGAGCTGACGCAGTGCAGAGCTCGGCTCCCAGAGAGGGCTCGTTCCATCAGCAGTTAGTGCAGCTCAGGCTGCTCCACTGGGGCTGTCACTTGTACTTGAGTCTGCTCGAAGGGGAAGGACCAGGCTCGTCCTCAGTGAAAGAGAATAATGTACTACTGCCTTAAAAATTATTCGACACAGGCATCAGCTACAGCAATACACATTGCACATTTCAAGAGATCAGCAAGAACAGTTAAAATGTCCAGGACGGCTGTATGTAATCAGTAACACACTTTGTCACATTCTAGTTAAGATACAGCTACTAAAGATCTGCGCAAATGCCAGACTATTCCCCTCTTGCATCCTTCTGGAGCCCCTCTCCATTCCCCTGAAGCGCCTTGCTCTGCACAGAACCCAGACAAGTCACTCAGCTGTGGAAGATTTGTGTCTGATCTTTCCCAAAGCCCTGTGAAATCTCAAGAGGGAGGGACCCTCATGCCACTCACTCGGTTGTTGCTCCTCACCCTTCAGTTCTGGAGAAGGTGCTATACCTGATAAAGAACGATCCTTGGGGCACAGGAGACCACTGCAACTCCATCAGTGGCTCCATGAGCTGGTGGCTCCACATGCCCCAGCAGCTCACAGCATGACTGCATCCCTGCTCAGTGCTCCAAACCTGCGTCTCGGGGTGGGTGTCTCTGGCTTTGCCAAGCCATAAATGAATGACAGAGAACTATGGAAAAAAACTCATGTTTGAAGCAATTACGTGAGCCACCCTTTTCCCACCCTCTCTCCAAATATAAATTGTGAGTCACATAGATAACTTCGCTGGCTGCAAGAAATGACCGTGGGCATTACTAGTGGCTAACAGACCTGGAGCCCATGACCAGCTCCTGTCAGCCTGCCATCAATTGCCAAGTGTTAATCACTTTAATATTCCTGTACAGAGATCCAATCCTTACACCCAACACTCCATCAGCCACTGCAGCACTAGAGGTTTTAGCCCTAAGCAGATGCTTCTTAACTAAAGTGCTTGAATCTCTTTTTCAGAGCAAGGTTTATGCCTGCAAAACTTGAATTCATGATCCTGTAGTTGTCATGGCCCACAGCTGGCTTCAGGGGCCAAAAGGACTAACTATAACAAAACTGTTCTCACAGTACAGATTTTTTTAAATCAGATTTTTTGAAAAGAAACAAGTTGAACAAAAACTGTTCCATTTCTCAGCCAGCAATTCCACTGTTGTATGATTTTAGTGGACAGGGTGCTTCCTGTACCCATTCTGTATGTTGTTGCAAAAGTGTCAGTAAATAATTGTGCATAGACACACTTCCATAAGGAACAGATGCATCATCATCTTGGCTAAAGTCTTTTCCCTCACCGTTACTGTGACACGGGTTTTATTCCCTATGTATGTGATCGTTATCCTGTTCCAAGTTATTAATTTTTGTAAGCGATAAGGGAGAACGAGTAATTATTGAAACAAAATTAATTTTCCTTCACTGTTAAAGGAATTCCTCTGCCAATCTGGGTAGCTTTATACACGTATATGGCTATCAATAGAGAGCTGTATGTTGTTTAAAGACTATGCATACAGGTTACATTTGAACCATAGAAGTAAAATTTCAATCCCTTCCAGAGAATAAAAAGAACTCTTGTTCTTTCACTTCAGGTCAACATGGACCAAAGCTCTAGTACAGCCAAATCGTCCCCATCAGCCATCTACATAAGCAAGTACCCTGCTGAAAGGTCATTCCTACCACATTGAAGAGAGGAGAAGGTCATTGCCCATTTGAGGCTCAAACATAAGATGTATGGTCTTCAGAAGGTTGGAAGGCAGACACAATAACCTGCTGACAGAGCCATGAATGAGTGAATGAATGAATGAGTTTGGAGGGGAAGCCTGGCTGTGATGCCAAAGGGATTTTGTAAGAGCATCCTACCAGCCCCTCAGAGTTGCTGCCAGTGCCTGTAGTGCCTGCTCCTCACTGAGCCTCAGTGTGTCCCTTTCACACTGCTGACACAGTGGAAACACCACAGGGCCTTCCCACTGACGTGCTGGCACCTGCCTAAATATCATGACTTAAAGATAGTGCTGGGCTTCCAAAATCCACACCAACTGCAGACAAAACCACAAGGGAGCTGAGGCAACAAGGAGCTTTATGCTTGCAGGATTACAGCTCATACAAAGGGCCAAGAGAACCCACAGCACAAGTCAGGCTAGCCTCAGACATCTAAGCCTCTTAAAAGGCTGTTGGTGATCTGCTCTGCCAGTTTGAGCATCCAAATGTTTTCATTCAACCTGACGCCAAAAACGAATTGAGAGAAGCAAAGGAGAGGTCTCAGGAAATGGCAGGTTCTTGTCTACCATGGCAGGAGAAAACTCTGTCTTTGGAACCTTTTCATGCTGCTCTAGTACTCAGGCAACAGGATTGAGCCAAATCCTCAAACAGGGGAACAGTTACAGACATTACAAACCTGACATGGATGGAAGGACACAGGCTTTAAGTACTTATCAGTTGACCAGTGTTGTTTCTTTGAAAACGGTTTGCTATCTATTTCTACATTAACTGATGTGGGGTGTTTTCTCATTTTATCCCTTATGGGCCAACTGATTGCGCAGAGCGTGAACAGAGATGCTCACTGTAATCAGTCTGAAATGTTAACGAAACAAAATTCCTGAGGTTAAAGTGTGAGTTCTGTGCCTTCCAATCATCTTAAAATGTATTAATACCCTTAATTAAAACCTGTGTTGCTTTTAGAAGCTTTTCTGTGATGGTGATGGATTTTCCTAAACCAGCCTTAATTTGGGATGAAGATCAACTGAGCTCTGATAGTGTAACTGGAATTTATTTCTTCCATTAGAAAATAAGACCTCAGAGCTGCCTTTCATCCTCCTATCTCTCGTTTAGTTTCCCTTGACAGAGTGAGAGAGATAAGATTGGGATTGAGGTTGGTAAAATCTGACCTCTTGCCCCTGGCAGCATCACGGCAGGAGTCCCTCCCTGCTTGCTGTGCGCCAGCGTTGCAGAAAGATCAGGGAGATGCCTTTCAAATACAATGCCCGGTTTCTAAAGAGAACACGAATGGGATATTTGCTTGTATTTGCATTCCTTAACCATGAAGACTTAGTCCTCTCTAGAAAACTTCACTGCAAACTTTGATGACACATACGTGATGACACAGCGACAGCATTAAGAGGAGCCTTCAGAAAAGGACATTATTTACATCTCTAATGGGTATCCCATTAAAGCATTAAACAATACGCCTGTTATGCGTTGGTGAGTCTGTGATGACAGAGAAACACGAGTGTCCCCAGCACACCCCGCACTCTAATGAGCCACCATTCCAGTTCCCTACACTTTCCAAATGAAACAGTTGGAAAAACAGGAGGAAACAGGTGTTGGAGACATTCTGAATGAACTTGGGGCACACAGTCATTGTCCACAGAGCATTTACTATAAAGCAAGCCTGGGGAAATCCGTTCACAAATTGTCCATTGTTTGCCTATGAAAAATATGTGTGCTAACAGCCTGCTCCGCACTCATTAAACAAAGTCACGCTCTCGTACTTAGCCATTACTTTTGCTTTTTAATCACACAGCACTTTGCTATGGTTTTTATTTGCAAAGGGGCCATGTTACTAGCAAATGTTACTACCACTGTTCAATGCATTTTGGTCAAAAATACAAACAACTACCATTCACCGAACACTGGATTTTTATTTTTTTTCTCTAAATGCCAAAAACTGCTTGATTTTACTTTCATGCTTTACAAAATTAAAGTATCTATACAACTAAAACACTGGTTAATCAGCTCAGAGTTGTCAGTAACAGTATTTTGCTCTGCATGATGTAGGGCAGAAGGGCAGACGAGCTCACAGATTCACAACACAGGCTAAACAAGAATTTTCATTTCAAAAATAGCTGTCAAAAAAGGTGCTGAACAGCAGCTTTTAAATTAAACATTTTCCAGCACAACAGATCAGTTACCTTGTATTGAGTAGTGTCCTGGGACCCAAGTGGTTAATCTTGATTTCCCAGCAGTTGTTGGGAGGTTCTGGAGGACAGAGACAGCCTGTGCTGTACCAGCATTCCAACAGTGAGAATGAGGTGGCCTTGACAGTCACAGGCCCATCAGCCTCCCACCAGCCCCAGGAAGAAGTACATGAGCGAGAGAAACTCAATTACTCAACAGCTGAAGCAGACACAATTATTACTGGCAGATCAGCATCCCTCTCTGGAAAATGAGTCCAGTTAAACCAGTATTTTCAGCTGAGTTTACAGAAGCTTACGAAAGCGATAAGGCAGCTGTGATTCTGCAAGGAGGCTCCTGCATTTGTGTCTCCTGACACACTGGAAGCCAGAATAACAACAAATCACCCTGGCATGTATCAGCTGGACTGAAAAGGAACTAACTGGTGAAAAAATGTCTGTTAAATGAGAAATCATCATTAGGAAAATAAGCAGCGTGATTGCATTTCACAGGAATAATTTGCAGCCCTACTTTTCTGAGCAAGCCCTAAAAGGGGGCATGAAACGGTTAGGAAATCTGCAGGTGGCACATCGTAGTGGGAGAAGTTAACAATTAAAGAAAAGAGATCAATCTGAGAGAAGCTCTCACCCGCTGAGGAGAGCCATGAATGGTGCTGCAATACAGCCAGCGTCACCTTGCAGCGAGTAACTAAGGACCCGCCGGGGCTGGTGCTATGGTTGTAGGGGTAATGCAATTCTTGCACATAAGCACAGGTGGGCTTCCAAATAAAAAGAGGCTTTGTCACCTGCTGGTTCACTGTCAGTTTGCGTGCAACAGTTCAGCAGGTTCATTAACCTTTGGAGAGGCTTCAGAGAAGAGCCCCAAGAATGACTTACAGACTGGAAAATGCTTATCACAGCATTAGATTCAAAAAGCTCCATTTCACTTGTCAAAGAAGACCAGATGAGATCATAACATGAACCAATTCAAAAAATGAAAGCAATTCGGTAGAAATCACATGTACTGTTTTAGGGAGGAAGTCAGAGTGGATCATCACCTTTGTTGTAATCTTACTTTATCATCAAAGGCTGCTTCTGAACTGCCAACAGAAATGCATCAGCTAGCTACACATCTGTTCCTGCCCACCTTTGTAGCTCACTGGTTTCAGAAAGACAACTGATCACAGATATGGTCACTGGTGATTGCTTCTGGAGGGGGAACACACGATGCAATAACCTTCCTCGTAGCCCAGTCTCTGACAGAAGAACATGTTTCAATGTAAATTTTGAGCTTCTTTAGGAAAGCAGTGCTACACCCTTAACTCTTGCAGAGAAGGGAAGCCAGGCAAAAGGACACACTCATAGAATCATAGACTCATTAGGGATTGGAAGGGACCCCGAAAGATCATCTAGTCCAATCTCCCTGCCACAGCAGGATCACTTCGCTGGAGAAGTTATGGAATCAGAATCACTCAGGGTTGGAAGGAACCACCTGATCATCCAGTTCCAAGCCCCCCACCAGGCTGGAACACCCCACCCTAGATCAGGCTGGCCAGAGCCCCATCCAGCCTGGCCTTAAACACCTCCAGGGATGGGGCCCCAACCACCTCCCTGGGCAACCCATTCCAGGCTCTCACCACTCTCACGATGAAGAACTTCCTCCTCACATCCACTCTAAATCTACCCATCTCCAGATCTGCTCCATTCTCCCTAGTCCTGTTGCTACCCACCATCCTAAAAAGCCCCTCCCCAGCCTTTTTGTAGGCCCCCTTCAGATACTGGAAGGCCACAATAAGGTCACCTGGGAGCCTCCTCTTCTCCAGACTGAACAGCCCCAACTCTCTCACTCTGGCCTCACAGGAGAGCTGCTCCAGCCCTCTGACCATCCTCGTGGCCCTCCTCTGCACTCGCTCCAGCATCTCCACATCCTTCTTGTCATAAGTGCTGCAGAACTGGACGCAGTCCTCCAGGTGGGGTCTCACCAGAGCGGAGTAGAGGGGGAGAGTCACCTCCTGCGACCTGCTGGCCACACTTCTCCTGATGCAGCCCAGGATCCGGTTTGCCTTCTGGGCCGCAAGTGCACACTGCCGGCTCATGTTGAGCCTCTCGTCCACAAGCACCCCCAAGTCCCTCTCCTCAGGGCTACTCTCCAGCCAGTCACTGCCCAGCCTGTATTTGTGCCAAGTATTGCCTCGACCCAGATGCAGGACCTTACACTTGGTCTTGCTGAACCCTATCAGGTTGGCTTGTGCCCATTTCTCCAGCCTGTCCAGGTCCCTCTGGATGGCATCCCTGCCCTCCTGTGTGTCTGCTGCACCACACAGCTTGGTGTCATCAGCAAACTTGCTGAGGGTGCACTCAACGCCTCCGTCCATGTCACTGACACAGATGTTGAACAAGACTGATCCCTGAGGGACTCCCCTTGTCACTGGCCTCCACTTGGACATGGATCCATCGACAACCACTCTCTGAGTGCGGCCATCAAGCCAGTTCTTTACCCATCTCGTGGTCCACCCATCAAACCTGTGCTCCACCAGCTTGGAGACCAGAATGTGGTGCGGGACAGTGTCAAAGGCTTTGCTCAGGTCCAGATAAATGACATAATTTGCCCGCCACTCATCCATTAATGTTGTGACCTATTCATAGAAGACCACCAGATTTGTCAGGCAGGATTTGCCCTTGGTGAAGCCAAGCCACTCCTCCCTGGAGTACATCAGACACCACCCCACCATGCAAAGCAAAATATTTTAACAGTTAGTTAGCTTCTGATGTCTGGTTGATAATTCCACACTATTAGGGCTAGATCACTCGGTGTTTTCAACACACTTTGGCCTCTTTTCCTCCCGGGCATGTGCCAGCACAAGCGAACACATCAAAAACACTGCTAGAATCTGTACTGTCACCTAGCTCCTGCCAGCAACCCAAAGTAACATCCAGCAGCCTTCAAGGATTGAAAAGAACATAAAAGTAGTGGAAAACATGCTTGTGCTCCATCCCAAGTTTCAGACTGCTTGTACTCAACAGCTCACCCCACCAAGAAATAGCTGGGGTTCGTGGGGTTTAATTTCTTGATTCAATACACAATGTGATGGAAAAAGCTGCTACACAAAGTAGCAAAAATAACCCCAGAGAATAATCATCAGTTAAGCAATGCTGACATTATTAAGTAGGCGGTCCAGTGATGAAGAGCAGTAAATTTCCACTGTGGTCTGCAGGAGTCAAGTGCCACAACCCCCACAGATGAGTCAGTGACTGAAAGGAGCCTCTTCTCACCATCTCATCTCTCTGCCCTGGCTCTCCACATCCCAGGAGCACAAGTGAGGACATGGTTTACAACAACATTCACCCACTTGCAGGAGTTCCCAGGCAGGATATTTTGTTCACTGTGAAATCTGTGAGCATCCAGCAGGGCCCAGCCCTGAGCTGGGGAGACACATCAGCAATTCAGCTTTACCCACTGTGGTCAGGTATAGGAATGCAAAGCTCTTACTCCAGTACTAACATCGCCAAACACGTCAGGCTGTCCTACAAACATTAACAAACCCCCAAGGCCACTCAGTATTAGTGCTTTTGGGGTTATTCCCTTTAATCAAGGCAGGTATTTGTTTCCTCACTATAGCCAAAGAAAATAGAAGTAAAAACATGAGAAATGAATAAAGGTAGTGTTCTTTCTTAGCTTTTGCCATAGCACAGCACTGCCGGAGAAGCTCAGCAACTGAAAACTGATCTCAAAAAGGACTGCAGAGGACAACAATCCATGTGTTAGCTTTGTCAAGAAAACCTCCTATAGATCTCTCTCCAAAAATCGCTTAGGGCAGCATTATCTCTGGATTATGACTTGCTGAATGCAATCCCAGCTCACACTCCCAGCTCTGTGACCTTACATGCCCTGTGCCCAGCTTGCCAACATGTAAAAGAACAGAATAATTACCATGTTTTAGAGATTTGGTGAGGTTTCAACAATCGGAGGAATAGGATGCTGAGGAATGGTATCTACAGGCAGCTCCTCTCAAATACACAGTTCTACAGGTGATACAATGTTTAGATCCCACAATTTCATGTCTTCATGACCCATATGCACCATCCGTCCATCCATCTGTCCATCCACCCGTCTCTGTTTCACTGGACAGAAGAAAGAGGCCAAGGAGCAATCCTCCTCCTTTGGGATCTCTCTCTACACCAACACTCAATATGTGTGAAAGTGTCCCCTCTGAAAAGTCTAAAAACCATTAGTAAACACTTCTGTAGAAAATACCTTAGTAATATCAAACAAAACCAGCTTGAGTGGCTGCATTTGAGCCTAATTCTTGATTCAGGTTGTTTTAGTAGAAAGATTCCAATACAGCCAGAAAAAGGTTATCTGCTTAGTTTCTGCCAAGTTTTTGGCCAGTGCACTTAACACCAGCAATAACTTTTGGCAATCCGTTCATAAGCTGGTGCACAATGTGAAAAAGTAAATCACAGCCTGTAGATAAAGTAGCTCAGTACCAACAAAGGAGCCCTCAACAAAACTTCTGAAACCTGTCCCATGAAAGAACATCTACCAAGTTTTAACTTAAAAATACCTGTTACTCCAAGCCTTGCTTAGCTACCTGGAGCACTTGATAGCGACTGGTATATAGCAGTTCCTCTTGCAAAAGTGTTTCTTTTTATCACAGAATCATAGGGCTGGAAAAGACCTCCAGTCTAGTCAAACTCACCAGCAACCAAGGAAGGACATCACTCACTAGATCAGATTGCCCAGAGCCCCATCCGGTCTGTCCTTTATACTCTCCACTCACTTAAATGAAGCAGTTGCTAACTCAAGAGCACAAAATTGTGTGAACATAATGGCCTATAGTCTAGATCACACAGACATTTATATTCTGGATCACGTATGCAAACAGATACAGAATAAAATATAATGATCTGAACTAACTCAGAGGCTGCATTTAGAGTTGAATCCAGGGAGTAATTCACCTGTAAATGTTGCAGTCAACTTATTATTGAGGGAGGTGCCATTACCACAGTTTTCCAAACTAATTTGATTTCAAAGTAGTATTCCTAGTGTCCAGGGAAGCTTCTGGGTGGGACTGTACTCTTCACAAGTTTCCATCATTGCCTTCTCAGTTCTCATCTTGAACACTAAACAAGTAACTACAATACCCAGGCTTCTCGACAATGGCACAGACCTGGCACAGGTTTGTTGAAAATACTTCTTATTCTGGGCTGCATCGGGAGAAATGTGGCCAGCAGATCACAGGAGGTGACTCTCCCCCTCTACTCCGCTCTGGTGAGACCCCACCTGGAGGACTGCGTCCAGTTCTGCAGCACTTATGACAAGAAGGATGTGGAGATGCTGGAGCGAGTGCAGAGGAGGGCCACGAGGATGATCAGAGGGCTGAAGCAGCTCTCCTGTGAGGCCAGAGTGAGAGAGTTGGGGCTGTTCAGTCTGGAGAAGAGGAGGCTCCCAGGTGACCTTATTGTGGCCTTCCAGTATCTGAAGGGGGCCTACAAAAAGGCTGGGGAGGGGCTTTTTAGGATGGTGGGTAGCAACAGGACTAGGGAGAATGGAGCAGATCTGGAGATGGGTAGATTTAGAGTGGATGTGAGGAGGAAGTTCTTCACTGTGAGAGTGGTGAGAGCCTGGAATGGGTTGCCCAGGGAGGTGGTTGGGGCCCCATCCCTGGAGGTGTTTAAGGCCAGGCTGGATGGGGCTCTGGCCAGCCTGATCTAGGGTGGGGTGTTCCAGCCTGGTGGGGGGCTTGGAACTGGATGATCAGGTGGTTCCTTCCAACCCTGAGTGATTCTGATTCCATAACTTCTCCAGTGAAGTGATCCTGCTGTGGCAGGGGGATTGGACTAGATGATCTTTCGGGGTCCCTTCCAATCCCTAATGAGTCTATGATTCTAAGAGAGCTGGTAAAAGACCAACACTGCCAAGAACAGCAGGGCTGGGCTTGAACTCACCTCTTCCCCACAATGTCAAGTCACAGGACGAGGGAAAGCTCTTGGTGCAGGCTTGTAACTAGAGAAAAGCACATTCCCAGCTGCTGCACAACAACATTTGGGTTTAGAAGTCTATACATTATAAATAACCAGAGAGGTGGTAGCAGAAGAAAACCTCTGGTCCTGTGCCAGGGATGCTTAAACTGACAACAAGGATGCTATGGCCCTCCTCTGTCCTCAAGAAATTCACACATCATTCAGTAGCCCAGCCAAAATGAAGTTTAAAAAGTTCCCATAAGCTTTCTGTACTGTCAGTGAACCTTCTACCCGAGCTAAGAAATTAGACTGTAAGAAGAAACTGGGAAGCATTTAGTTGGTTGGGATTTTTTTAACACAGGGAATACTGCCGTGAAAAACACAACTATGTGACAAGAACACACACAGCAGGAATGATTTCTGCGTCCTCTGCATACCCAGAGTATTCTGAGCGGAACACTTGATTCTTTTTCTTTACCAGAAGAACACCAGTTGAGCCTGTCATGGGGCAGTTGGAAAAGCTCTACTTTGACATTATAAAACGATGATACGAGGAATTAAATAATGAGAGCCTTAATGGAGCCTCAATAGAGCACAATGTGTGTCTCCTTTGATAATCGCTTGAACTCTGAAGATAAAAGAATGTTGAAACCTGCATTCAATATGTGCAGTAACTGAAAGCTTCAAAGTGCAGTGAAACACATTATCATCCCATAGTACTTCAGCATCTTAAAGGATTAGCCTGTCAAAGCCAAAAGTTCTCCCCAGTTGTCTCAGCTACTTCCTCTCTGTTCCATCACCCTTCTAGCCCTTTTTCTCTTGCTTCTGGTGCCAGCCTCACCTTGGCTCACTGAACCTCTGGGTTCAGTGGAACTTCCTCACTGTATGCAGACAGCAGCTTGATAAAAGTAGAAGTAACAAGGAGTTAGTACTTACTACATGTTCAGCTTCAGTTTTTGAGATGTTTTTAATGAGCTTTAACACACCACAGATGAAAGCAAAAAACAAATTTTGCTTCACAATTTCTGTACTTCTCCTTTTGCTTCTAGAAACTATTTGAAGCTCATCCTTGCCATCTGCTTTCAACTTCTTCACAGAATCACAGAACATTTGGGATTGGAAGGGACTTTGAAAGATCATCCAGTCCAATCCCTTACCACAGCAGGATCACCTAGATCAAGTCGCACAGGAACATGTCCAGGTGGGTGTTAAACATCTGCAGAGAAGGAGACTCCACAACGCCCCTGGGCAGCCCATATTCCAGTGCCCTGTCACCCTGACCGTGAAGTTCCTTCTCACATTGATGTGGAACCTTCTCTATTCCAGCTCACACCCGTTCCCCCTTATCCTATCATTGGATGACACTGAGCAGAGCGTGGCTCCATCCTCCTGACACTCGCCCTTTCCATATTTATCAACATTAATGGCGTCACACCCCAGTCTCCTTTTCTTCAAGCTAAAGAGACCCAGCTCCCTCAGCACTTCCTCATAAGGCAGGTGTTCCTCTCCCTTTATCATCTTTGTGGCTCTGAATTGGACTACCTCAAGCAGTTCTGTGTCCTTCTGGAACTGAGTGCCCGGAACTGGACACAATATTCCAGATGTGGTCATCTCATCAATTAAGAAAACACTGAGCTATCTACAAGGTCAGAAGAGTTTGCAGGGGCCTACAACTCAGCAGAAGATATCACTTAGCTGCTACATCCTTGCAGGCTGAATTGTGTACAAACAAGGAAACTTGGGAACAGAAGTAGAAATGCTGAGGACAAAGGAACAAACAAAGATGATGACATTTATAATGAAAAACTGCTCTAGGCTGTATCAAATAGAAATTAAAATTCTATTTCGTGATGCTGGCAAAAAATCTCACACAGCCCTACTACCTTAAAAGGGTAAACAAATTATGAGCTGCCTAGGTAGTGGTCCTAAAAACAACTTGTCCAAGCAAAGCTTTTGCAGTCAATGGATTAATGCTTCTGATATTCTAGAGGGCTTATAACTTGATTGGAAAAAAAACAAACCCACAAAAATTGCATGTCCTGACCCCATAAATGTCAAATGAGGTTTTATTACTCTAATCAATCTACTTGAAATCACTCTAAAATGAGTCGGTCTATATCGATGTGACAGTGGCAGAGAAAGCACTAATTACTTTAATCCATTCCCCACACTGGCCAAATCTAAATTGTGATTTGCAGCCTCGTCTGATTTGAACAAAGTAATAGCACTTACTAAGATAATTGTATTTATCACTAGCAAATGGAGATGCCTCTCCCAAGAACATAACGGCATTTTGTCTAGGGTTCAGTTAAACAGTTAATAGGGTCTAGTTATAAAGTCCTACTGGAATACAAGGCAATTTCCCCCCTCAATTGCACCATTTCGCATTGCTTGCCTGCCTGGTTAGCGATACACCTCAGTACCAAAACTACTGCTGGTCTGCACCACCAGTGGCAATGTACCTTAGAAAAAGAAAAAATCCAATTAAGATACAGTGGATGTAACTCTTCTTTGAAGTCTGACCATGTCATTTAGAATTTGACCTTCATATTCAACTTGGATATTAGCAACAACAAAAGCTACAAGGTAGAAAAGAATCAGATCTGATCTGTACGTAAATTTAAACATTTCTTACTTTTAGTAAACATCTTTTTGCTGATGTGAGGCTATGTCCTAAGGAGGCAATTCAAATCCTGCTTTTAAGCTATTTAACAGGTTTTAAAGCAACATCAAACTATGCTTTGAATATCCTGAAGTGTTGTAGTTGTGGCAACGTTATTTTTCACAAGTCAGATGAACAATAACCCTAGGCTCATGCAGTGGGAAGCCTTGTATGCTGCAGTGGTACTTACTGTGAGAGGAAGCAAGAAACAGAGCTCAGGGTTCACCCTTGAGCAGATTTGTCTACTCAAGCTACAGTGTATTATGTCACCAAAAGACTTTGCAACACAACAAGGGAAGTGCGGGAGATTCAAACACCAGGTCGGACCAATTTTCTGTAGTCCTCTGCCTCAGAAGATATTTCTCTGACTCAGTGGTTCTTTTTCCCAAAATTTTTCACCCAGCAAAGCTTTGTTTCCCATATGACATGAACATTTAACCTTCCCAAAACACTAAGCAAAGATATGTACAAACTCTGCAGAAATCATGAGATAAGCTCAGATTCTCTGCTCCTCACACCTGCTTTTACTGTTAGGCATTCTTGACAGTAGCAAGGATGAAATTGTATGCAAGGCTGATCACAGTCTGGAAGGCGTATGGAAGAGGGCTGCATCAGGATGCCTTCCAAAAAGCTACGTGTTCTATTCTCCTGGCTTGGAAATGCACTGTACTTCTCTCAGAGACACGCAGCACTCATGGGCAATACAATCTGGAGTCCTCTTAGGCTTAACTTGAACCATGCAGGTAAGATTACAAGGGCTAGGGAAGTGAGGCTTTGTCATCATGCTACCTTCAGTTGACAGTCAAAACATTCCCTTAGCTATTGCTCTCTTAAGAAAGTTTCATTGAGTGGTTTTATATCTAAAGGGCAAGCACAAGAGAAGTCTTTCTAAACAAGTTCATTTCAATCTACTTGTACCAGCTACTAGCAGACAGCTCAGCTATACACTGCATCCTGGGCTTTCCACATCCTCCATGCACACCCCACACCTGGGCAGTTCCTACTTGCCCTGGGGGTGCCCACACTCCACTCGTGGCCGGCCCTTCAATTGAGAAGTTACAGACTCACAGGGGCTGGGAAGTCACCTAAGAAGCCATGTTACACCCGGCTCCAGCTTTTGCATGCTGCACTGCATGGGAGCAGAACCTGAGCTGAAAGAGGGCAAGATGTTCGCATGAGGGCTGGAAAAGAAGATGCTCTTCCAAGGCCCTTTGGTGTGCTGGCTGAACCACATAAGAGACTAGAGATGTTCAGCTACAAATAGAATATTTGCTAAAGAAAAGGCACATCAAAATATTTGCTTTCATCCATTTTTACTGCATGTTACAGTCTAGGATCACTGTAAGCAGCATGTGTTGTGCCCATGCAACCCAATTCATTTCCCAAGTACTGCAAGGACTAGGCACATAGGAACCAGAAAGGGAAGAACCATCACACATGAGAAGTAAGGTCTGGCTTCCATTTCAGGAAATATCAATAACTGAAATTTGTAACAACTGATAGATGAAAGACTTTCTGCTTCCTGATGGTTTAACTGATTCTAGGTGAAATGATGAAGACTGCTAATAAGCCCAGAAATCAAATAAACCTTAAGTCACAATATGGAACAGCAAGTTACCAAATAACCATACTTTCTAGTCAGAATGGTCTCCTGCAGCCAAAAATAACAGCAGGAAGGCTACTTGGAAGAGCTCAGTGAAACCTCTGCACATGAGGTGAACCCTTTCAATAAACTCCAAGTCCTTAAAATTGTCTCACTCTGCTTTATTTTCCTGTTGGTTTCTATCAAGACAGTTAAGGACTCTGCTGATGGGAGAAGAAAAGTCCAAGTCATTACACGTGGCCCATATAACTGCCTTTACTGTCTGCGCATTAAGATCAGTTCAAGTGTCTATGGACAGCACATTTGTCTCGTACTACTAATCCTGACAGATGGGACCTTATTCCTCTGAAAGAAGAAGTCCTGGGATGCTTCTGTGGAAACCCCAATATGTGACAAGGACCATAATAGCCACTCCAAATACTTCCCCCCTACTCTTCCATATTAACATTACTTTCTTTCACTCTGAAAGATTTTAACAACATATTGACTTTTTCAGCCAAAATCCCAAGGAAATGCTTGCAGCTTTAATGGATTTACATTTTTCCCTAAAATTGAGAATTGTATATGAGGCAGCTACAGAGTGAAACAGTTAGGTCAGACCCTGACCACAGGTCAGACTCACTTGCCTTTGCCTGAAAGAGTCACAGCAAATTACCTATGCCAGTACTTCACTGAAAAAGATCACAAGGCTCTGAACCACTCCAGCCAGTGCAGATACTGTACAGAGACAGAGAACAGCTTGATTATGTTACAGAGTGTGCCTGTGCCACCGAACAGGAGTGGCCCAACAGGGACCTCCTTTCTTCCTGCTAATTACAATTTAATCTGTATTTTCCTACTAAAAGGATTGCAATCATATTCCATGCAATGAAAGGACAGTTAAGCCACATTAAGTGCAAAAAGTCATAATTTGATAACGATCCACTCATTCCAGCAAGATAAGCAATTAATCACTCATGGAAATCAGATTTGCTCTGGCACCGCAGCAAGTGGGCCATGCTGAAGGGACTCAGAGATGTTCATTACCTCAGTTCCCATCTGCTACCAAATCACAGCCTGCTTCTGACAGAGACACATGGAGCCTGGGAGGACTTGGCATTACCTCCTGCATAAGGCAGAGTCTGAATTCACAAACCATACTTATTTTATGAGTTGCCAGCCACAAGTGCTTGTCTGGCTGGAAACCCAAAGGAATTGGGCGCTTGCTGAAGCTACCACTGGTCCTTACTCTGACACAATTAACTTTCAGTCTCTACTAAAAGAAACAGCAATCAGAGATGCCTCACATTACCCAACTCACATGAAAACCTATGGACTTGTAGCTACTGCCCACCCCATTCAGAGCAAAGCTTCCGTACAAACAAGGTGAGCTTCCCCCTACAAACTCCCAGCTCAGCTCTTATCAGGAACAGATTCTCCCAGCTGCTTTTTCCTCCTTTTCTAAAAGACTGCAGATGGCTTCCTGTACAAACCACCTCTTACACATTGAAACCAGCTCCCTCCGAACTTGCTCCTATTCTCTGCCTCCATAGGCATGATATATAGAGACCTTCCAGTTCCTGAAGCAAGTCTGTCAGAAGGCTGGGAAAGAAGTGTTCAATAGGGCAGGGAACGATAGGATGAGGGGTCATAGTTTTAACCTGGAAAAGGGTAGATGTAGGTGAGACATCACAAAGAAGTTCATTAATCTGAGGGTGGTGGATCCCTGGAACAGGCTGCTTAGAGCTGAAGCCACTCATCCCTGGAGGTCACCTGGGTGAGGGTCTAGGCATTCTGTCCTAGTTAGAGATGTCCTTGCTTCTTGTAAGGGGGGTTGGTTTAGATGACCTTTAGAGGTCCCTTCCAATTGTATGATTCTGTGGTTCTATGACGATGCTTAAAGAAAGGTTATTTTGGGGGTTTTTTTAAACATTGTCTAAACCCAAAAGCAATGTCACCCATAAAATACGGTGGATGTTTTTCTCTCATTAAAAATGTCATCTGTAGCCATCTACAATAATTCTGATGCGCAATAGCTACTCAATCTCAGGCTCCTAACAGAGGGACATCGAAGATGAGATCGTGTTCGGTTTTGCCCACCACCACCAGGTGGCAATAGTAGCCCAGCAAAACCAGTCTAAACCGTCTAACAGCACCAGCAACGCAGCTAAATCCAAGAGCAATAGCTTCCCAGCTAAACCCAGGTAACAGCTCCGTAACATCATGGAACTGTCTTATGCTATATACCCTTACGTGATAGCACAAAGCACACCACTGCTTTGCGATCCAAATATATGTCCAAAAGTATGTGGCATCTGGAAAAGCAGAAGACTGTTTTTGCTGACCTGAGAGCAATAGAAATGCACCAGGCCTGTACTGGTCAGAACAACAGCTCAGAAACAGATCAGGTTTCTGCGAGTTTATGTGAGTGAGGCAGGACTTGATGGTCTCATTTTACCAACTAGTTTAAGTTTGATCAGGAAGCAGAGGTGGCTTGGTATAAGGAAATCAATTCCCACTGCAAACACAAGAGTAGTTGCCGGCATCACACTGGATTATGGCAATGTAAATCAGAGCGCACCCAGTATCCCAGCACCACAGTTTTTAAACTTCTTAGGCTGCTTAATAAACATATCTGCAGGTTTGTTTGGTTTTTTTCAAGTGAGTTGCAGGAAGGATATTTTCCTGGGTAAATTCATACATAAAGTTACATCTCTGATCTGACCTCACCAGAATCCATTTAGGACTACAATAAGATAGGCAAAAGTCAGAGTCAGTGAGCTAGATTTGCTTTGCAGTATGACTTACAGAATGATCTTGTGTGCTCAGTGACTTCAGACTGCCATGAACTTCCACCTCCAGCACTACCAAGAACCACAGTGTGCTCTGTCCTAGCAGCCATGCTTCTCAGATGCTTCTTGGATGCTTCCCACTAACAGAATCAAAAACCATTTTACATGATCCTAAAGCAGACTTGAATAATTGGCACTGTAAATGCTGAGCTGGATCAACACCTGTATCCTTTTCCATACCAGCTACTAAGACATGACACAAACACCCAGGTCTCTGTTAGGGTCTATCAATCCTTCCTCCGCCAACTTTAATGAAGGGTTTCAGCAAAACATGAACAAATTACTCTTTTAAACTAACTGGCACAGACAATCTCTCTCCCACATGGTGTTGCACCCACAAGACAGTAACTGATTCAGATGCCCACAGTACACCACAAACCCCTGCCAGTCCTACATGGAACAGTGACTGAAGACAAGTGAGACTGCCATCTCAAGTGGAAGGGATGCCTACTTGAAGCCTCCCTCTTCTTCCAGCACAAGCCCATGCTCTACACTGACTTTCTCCACTGTGGAGAGGCAGCAGTGGTCAGGAAGCAGAAGGGAAGGAGGCTGCTTCCTAAGGCTGAGAAGCAATAGCAGCCAGTCCCACTCTGATTCATTGGGAAGAGCTAAGTTAGCTGACTGGGAGGGAAAGAGGAGCCAGCTGCAAAATGCTAAGGCATGCCCCCACTTACGGGAGGGGTTAAAGCATTAACACTTTGTCAGAAGTCTTATCTCAGGACTTCTCACTCAGAATGTGGTGGAAGAAATGAAGGAAAGGGAATCTCATTTTCTTGTCACTGTAGACTTCTAAACCTGAGTGTACTCATCCTTTGGATGTAAAGCATTTATCTTCTGGTAGGTAAAACCTGTTGCCACATTCTTGTCAGAGGACCGGCTGTCCAAATGCAAGTTTTCCTTCCAGGTCACTTTAGTTTTTAAAACCAGTTCCAGAATTGCCTGCAATTTTATTTGTAAAGCCGAATTATGATTTTAACTCCAGATATATTCTAGTGCCTTCAGAATTTAAAATAACAAATCAGAATGTGACATTGCTCACTGACTCCAGCTGCGATATGCTTGTTATTTCACACATTCACCCATGCTCAGTTTGAAATTCCATTCACATATGACAACTTGAAAATTGGTTTAAATGGCAAGTAATACATGGAAGCTTTCTGTACCCCCATCCTGCTTTTTTGTTTCTTACATCCTATAAGGACTGAAAACAAGGGGGTGTAGGGTGGCAGATCAAATACCTCCTGAAGGTACTCCAGAGCATCACACACCTGAGCCACAAGTGTCAAACTCTGCAAAACAAAACCACGGCACAGGAAACCCAAAACACACTCTAATCTGAACTATTCTTCTGGGCATTCAGCCTCAAGGCTTAAGAGCAAAGCTATTCACAGCACCCAGTAATACCTCTGTGCCATTGCTAAGCCAGACAACTGACGTTTTCCTTTCAGCCTCCTGAATGGCAACGCTGCAATGCGGTAGAACTGGCTGGACCTCCACACAAAAAGACCACAGAAGCAGGGTTTAGCTCTGTGTTCAAACTGGTAAAATTTGCAAAGCTAAACACAGAGTCAACTTGCTGCGCACAGCAACACAGTAGCTCTGGTTCTCTAGAAAAGAAGCTATTTTTAAACTGCAGTAGCAATGTTAACTGCATAAATTAGCATAATTTCAGTCTGCACAGATAGTTCTCCGATGACTGTGCTACATACATCTACTAATGTGGTCAATCATGTAATTCCTGGAGCTTAGAATTCCCTTTTTAGACCTCCAAGATCACAGCAACCCATTTTACACAATTTTCCCCTCTCAGAGGAGTGCTATCAAAGGCTTGGGTGTCCTTACATCTAATGAAGTCTTCACCTGTAACTGTTGGTTATGTAGCTTTGTCATTGCAGAACATCCTATTTTCAACACTGGTGATTTTTCTCCTTGTAGGCAGATGGCATCGAAGTGGAGCACAGATGATAACCCACAGCTCACAAACCCCTCGTTAGAATTTGACACCGCATATGCAGCTCTCTGGTTCTTATCTCCTCTTTAAATTATTTTCAGCATTGAATTGCTGTTTTCAGAAGGCACAGCCAAAAGTAATGATACCTGTTTATAGCTGAGAACTTTCTTTTAAGAAAGAGGTAATGATGTGCTTTCTATCGTCATGAGTTTTATTAAAATCCCTAAATCATTAGTGGAAAGGATTTAAAATCAAGCATCGCTTGCTTTGATTCAAGTATTACCTTAAAAAAAATCAATGAGGAAAAAGTAGATCACACTGAAGTTTGAAGGCCTAAGAGTCACACAGTTAGCTGTGTGAGGTAATTTCATGGCTCCAAGTATCACCTTACCTGAGCTGCTTGGAATGATAATGGATTTATCTCTGTAGAGCACCTGTGAGACAAAGGACTTCTTGTTTACAAAGTGCAGCAGCAGCAATGAAGTGACTCAGGCTACACTGATGGCCTGCAGGTCTTTAGGGGCTCACACACTAAGCACTGCATTCTTCCTGCCCTTGGAAGACTGAAACCCTTCCAGGCAGTAAGGTACAGCTCAAAATGAAGATGTAATAAAAAACAGTCTTATCATTCTTCCAAGCTTTTCACAGCATGTCCAGTCCGGTGCAACTGGCTTTCCTACCGTTCTCACCAAGTTGGAATAGTCCTACAAAGACCAAGTTTAAAATAGCTGTGGTGGAAAATAGCCAGGAATGAAATAGTAAGCATTAGAGATCAAGACTGGATCCTTGAAAAGTTTGTATTAACCAATGGAAAAGCACTAAAGGAAAACTCATCCCTCAGTTATAACAAGGGAAACAAACAACATTTAAGCCATCCAAGCAACATGGCTGATGAGGATTTACTGACTCACAGTCAGCTCTCGCATACAGTCTCAATGGGAAGTTGGTTAATTTGGTCCCATTCCAGAAGCCCAGAGTCAGACTTGATAAACACAAAGAGCCTGGTTTGTGGAAAGTTTTGAGCCGGTGCCTGACAACCGGTTACTACACCACACTATTCTACCTCAGCTATAATGGAACATGTGTCACAGAATGGTTCCTGTCTATTAAAAGGATGGATACACATTGCTTAACTAAATGTACTGCTTTTAGGATTAAGCATTGGCAAGCCTTTTCCCTTAAATGGCTGAAACTACCTGCATATGTCATGGATTCAGACGTTCAGCTGAGCCATGGCACGCACACACTACAATATCAATGATGTGACTATCAAACACAGGGCTGTAATCCTCCACAGCACGCAGGTATGCTCATCATCTTACACATGGACAACATGAGACAAAACAATGAAGTATTTCATCACTGAGGGCACTTTATCTTGCCTGCATTCACGGAAGAAGATTACAGGACATCATCATCTTAGCGGTTTCCCTTTCACAACAAAGACAATAATCAGTTTTCATTAGGGCAGACTTGTCCTTTCTATTGTACTGACATGACTTTCATGTCCTACGTATCACATGCGGCACCGATGGCAACTGAATAACTACGTGGTGTCTTATAACACTAAAGCTTACAAAAGGTAATAGAAAAACTTAAAGTTCAGATGCAATACTAAAGGATTTACACATCAGAAGGACTGAACAGATTACAATGTCTTGCACTTGAAACTAATAAGGATCTCTGAAACTGACCATCTGAAACCGCTGTATCACAGTATCACAGTATTACCAAGGTCGGAAGAGACCTCATAGATCATCAAGTCCAACCTGTCGCCACAGAGCTCAAGGCTAGACCATGGCACCAAGTGCCACGTCCAATCCTGCCTTGAACAGCTCCAGAGATGGGGACTCCACCACCTCCCTGGGCAGGCCATTCCAGTGGCCAATGACTCTCTCAGTGAAGTACTTCCTCCTTACCTCAAGCCTAAATTTCCCCTGGCGCAGCTTGAGGCTGTGTCCTCTTGTTCTGGTGCTGGCTGCCTGAGAGAAGAGAGCAACCTCCTCCTGGCCACAACCACCCCTCAGGTAGTTGTAGACAGCAATAAGGTCTCCCCTGAGCCTCCTCTTCTCAAGGCTAAACAATCCCAGCTCTCTCAGCCTCTCCTCATAGGGCTTGTGCTCAAGGCC
>VXBP01000983.1:30740-43092 GCA_013400115.1 Rhinopomastus cyanomelas | reverse complement strand
AGCCCAGCACAAGGCTCCCCGTCACCCCAGCGGCCAGCCCAGGGCACTCAGGGCCACAGCCAGGCTGCCCCTCAACACCTCCAGGGATGGGGACTCCTTCAGTGCCCTGGGCAGCCCAGTCCAGGCTCTGATCCCCCTTTCTGGGAGAAGGGCTTCCTGACATCCAACCTGACCCTCTGCCATAGAACCCTGTAGACCCCACAGAGCCCTGTAGGCTCCATAGAACCCTGTAGACCTCCTAGAACCCTACAGAACCCCATAGAACCCTGTAGACCCTGTAGAGCTCTACAGACCCCCATAGAGCCCTACAGACCCCGTGGAGCCCTACAGACCCTCATAGAGCCCTGTAGACCCTGTAGAGCTCTACAGACCCCCATGGAGCCCTACAGACCCCCATAGAGCCCTACAGACCCCGTGGAGCCCCACAGACCCCCATAGAGCCCTGAAGACCCTGTAGAGCCCCNACCCTGTAGACCTCCTAGAACCCTACAGAACCCCATAGAACCCTGTAGACCCTGTAGAGCTCTACAGACCCCCATAGAGCCCTACAGACCCCGTGGAGCCCTACAGACCCTCGTAGAGCCCTGTAGACCCCCTAGAGCCCTATAGACTCTGTAGAGCCCTACAGACCCCCACAGAGCAGTGTAGGCCCCACAGAGCTCTATAGATCCTATATAGCCCTTACAGACCCCTATAGAGCCCTTACAGACCCCATAGAGCCATATAGACCCCATAGAGCCCTATAGACCCCGTAGAGCCCTATAGACCCTGTAGAGCCCTATAGACCCCGTAGAGCCCTGTAGATCCCATAGAGCCCTGTAGACACCATCGAGCCCTGGAGGGTCTCCAGAAGTCCCATAAACCCCTGACCCCCTGTGACCCCCATCCGCCAGCAGACACTGGTGGGGTCTCCCAAGCTCCCACCAGCAGAGCTTCCCCCCGGTGGGTCAGGGGCCGCTTCTCGACGTCATCGGCCGCCAGCCAGAAGAGCTGGTCAGGGTCAGCAGGATCCCTCGGGGTGACCCCTGCCCACCCCTCCTGCGAGGACGCTCTGCCCGCCGCCGCCTCCGAGAAGGATGGGGACGGGGCCCGGCGCGACCAGCAGGGCTCCAGCGCCGAAGGAGGCTCCTCCAGCCAAACCGGGCTCCGGACTTGTCTTTAATTATCGAAATCGATGTTGTCCAGCGGCCGGGAAGTAAAAAACCCACTGGCTGCCGGCACGAATCCTTTAGCTCCTCCGCGAGACGAGAACTACAAGCTCTGGGACAGCGCCCGCCGCCGAGTGCCAGGGTGAAGGGAACATGGTCTTTGGTGGCTCAGACCCGGCCCCCCAGCCCCAGCACCCTGGGGTGGCGGTGGGGGGGTGTTGGCTAGCGATTCCATCCCTCCTCTAGCCACTCCGCTCCTGTGGCGGGGGTGGGGGGAGCCAGCGGCTACGAGCGGACGCAGCTCGCTGGTCCGTTATGGCAGTGGGGCTCAGCGCTGGCTCTGCGGGGACGGGGTGGGGGGACATCTAGGATGAGGGGTACAACAGCGACTTCACACAGTGTAAACACAGCCCCTGGAGTCGGGGGGGACGGGGACTCTGCCTCCGCGGCCCCGCTGCTCGCCCCGTGCCCGAGAGGCCGCGGGGATGGAGTCAAGTCCGTGAGAACAGGGCAGTGCTGGCCATCCCCTGGGCCAGGGGTGCCCACGGGGTTCCTGCTCCCACAGAACCCTAGAGAGACCCTACAGGCTGCACCCCACAGATAGAGACCCTAGAGAGACCCTAGAGAGACCCTATAGGCTGCACCCCACAGATAGAGACCCTAGAGAGACCCTATAGGTTGCACCCCACATATGGAAGCCCTAGAGAGACCCTAGAGACCCTAGAGAGACCCTATAGTTTGCACCCCACAGATGGAGGCCCTAGAAAGACCCTAGAGAGACCCTGTAGGCTGCACCCCACATATGGAGGCCCTAGAGAGACCCTGTAGGTTGCACTCCACAGATAGAGACCCTCGAGAGACCCTAGAGAGAACCTATTGGCTGCACCCCACATATGGAGGCCCTAGACAGACCCTAGAGACCCTATAGAGACCCTGTAGGTTGCACCCCACAAATAGAGACCCTAGAGACTCTATAATAGAGACCCTAGAGAGACCCTATAGGTTGCACCCCACAAATAGAAACCCTAGAGAGACCCTGTAGGTTGCACTCCACAAATAGAGACCCTAGAGATCCCATAGAGACCCTGTAGAGACCCTATAGGTTGCACCCCACAAATAGAGGCCCTGTAGAGACTCTGTAGGTTGCTCCTCCAGCCGCCCTCCTCGCGGCTCAGACTGGACCCAACGTCCCCCCGAAACCACCACGGGGGTGGGGGGAGAGAAACGAGGAGCCTCACGGGCTGCATGGAACGAACCCCCTCGCCCGCTGCACTCGGAGTTGGGGGGGGGGCCTGGAGAGCCCCACCGGGCAGCGGCCAAGCCCCCAGGGCAGGACTAGTAGCCACCGGTTGCTGAGTCCACGGCGGGAAGCAGCTTGCGCAGCGCAGCAGCGGGGTTCGGGGGGACACGCTACTCTAAACCAGGGCTGAGGAGACTCGAAGCGACACGGGAAGCAGAGCTCAGCGCGACTCACTGACTACTGGCTCTGGAGAGGGGGGACCTGTGGGGCGCTGCAGGGACCCCGAGCCCCTGTCCTCCCCCTCGGAGACCCGAACGGGTGATGGGGAAGGCGGCTCCTCCGCCCTCCTCTCGCTGCTGCTGCTGCTGCCCCGCATCTCCAGCCGGTCTGGAAACGGGACCGCAGCGCAGGGCACGGGCGTGGGCGGCCCACAGGTAGCCAGGAGCCCTCTGGTCCTGGCCACAGTGCCTGGGTGTGGGGCAGAACCCCCCTCCCTGCGGCAGCACAGCCCGCTCCTCCCCAGGCAGGGAAGAAGCACCCAGGGGCTGCTCGGTGGGAGACCCACTGCGTCCGGCTCTGCCACCCTGCCCAGGACCCCCACGTCCTCCCAGGGGCGACGTGGCCCCGCCACTGGCCCTGGCTACCTGTGCTCTGCCTGCCCCCCGCCGTGGGCTCCAGCCCCCTCGCTCTGCCCTTCCTTGGCCGCGGGGGGCTGCTCCTCCTCCCTCTCCTCCCACAGAGGGTCAAGGTGGGCTCGTGGTGGCCCCAAGGAAAGGGCAGAGCATGGGGGGCGTCCAGCCCCAAGGGGGACTGGAGCTGAAGTGAGGGGCTCTGACTCACCCCGTCGCCGCCAGTTGTCCAGGACAGGTGGTGATGGAGCAAAGAAGGGCAGAAGCCAGGGCAGAGCCCCCCTCGTCATGCGGCTGCCCCATCCCCACCATCCCCGGAGCAGCCGGTCCACGGCCCCGGGTGCTGCCCCTCGCCCTCCCTGGCCCCCGGCCGGGGGCTGCTCTGCCTCTCCCAGCGCCTCTGGGACCGAACGGTGCCGCCGGGGACTCACATGTTGGACGGGAGCTTGGGTTTCCCCGTCTCCACCTCGGGGCTGAAGGCCACGGAGCCCTTGCGGGAGGGACCGGCCGCCTGCCTGGCTGCGGGGCCCTGGGGCTGCGGGGTGGCTGCTGCTCCGGCTGCCGGGCGGCCGGGCTGGGCCAGCGATCCTGAAGGCATCTGCTGCGGCGGCGGCGGCGCCGGCTGGGCTGCGAGCCCCGGGCATGGCTTGGCGAGGAGAGCGGCCACCGACGGAGAGGACCGGCGAGCCAGGTTCCCCGCGGACTTCCTGCCCCGCTGCAGGGAGCCCCCGTCGGCTTGTTGGGCCACCTTGTCGGGGAGCGAGGGCTGCGACGCCGAGAGGAGCCGGACGTCCTGCGTGAGGCGCCCCGCCGGCAGCCCCTGGGTGCTCCGGTGCTTCGCCAGCTGCTGGGGCTGCGTCAGGAGCGACATGTGGGAGCCGGTGGCCCGCGACAGGCTGTAGTGGAGAGTCCTCCCGGGCGGCAGCGCCTGCTCCGAGCCGGGCGACGGAGCCCCCGCCGCCTGCTGCAGCCGCGACGTGGACACCGAGGCTCCGCGGGACCTGGAGAGCTGCGGCTGGGAGCCGCCCGGGGGCTGCTTGCCCGTCGTCGCCGGCGGCTGCTCCCCGGCCTTCGGAGCCGCCCGTGGCGCCGGTTGCCCGCCGGGGCTCGGTCTCTGGCCACCGCTCTCCAGGGGCGCCTGCTGCTGGGAGGAGGGCGAGCCGGCGGCAGGGGTCTGCAGGTGGGACTGGACCCCCGACGGGGAGCCCACGGAGGACGGCCGCGAGCCCCCCAGGCTGGGCTGGGACCTGCGGACCTGCTTGGTGAGCAGGGTGGCCTCCGGGGAGAGAGGGCTGGAGATGGACGAGGGCGGCAGGAAGATGTGGGCTTGCAGGCTGTGCTGGTGGGTCAGGGCGATGGCCACGTTGGTGGTGGCGGCGGCCGTCTGCAGCGGAGCGTGGACCAGCGGCTCCCAGATCACCGGCTTCCCGCTCAGTTCCCGGCCCAGGGCCATCTGCTGCAGGTCCTGGATGTTGTGGGCCACGTCCTGGTCGTGCTTCACGATCTGCTGGATCATCTCGGTGTTCATGGGCCCCGAGCTGTGCTCGGCGCGCTTGCGGAGCAGGATGGAGTTCTTCTTCCCTGCGGAGAGAGCGCCGGGGCCGCGGAGACCCCGGGGACACCTCAGCGGGGGGCAGGGGCCGGGTGAGGGAGGGCAGGGGCCGGGTAAGGGAGGGCAGGGGAGACACAGGGGTGAGACGGGGCTCTCCAGGCTCCGACGGCTGCAGACTGGGGGCTGGAGTCCTGCCTGCCCTCTGCAGGTGGTGAGGACTTGGGGCTGGGGTGACCCTGGGGGTTGGGGTGCCCCACGGGGTTGGGGTGCTGTGAGCCATGGGGTCTGCGAGTCTGACACCCACAGGGCTGGGGTGCTGTGACACCAACACCCATGGGACTAGAGTGCTGTGATCAGTGGGGTTGTGGGGCTGTGATCCGTGGGGCTGGGGTGCTGTGATCAGTGGGGTCTGTGACTCTGACACCCATGGGGCTGGGGTGCTGTGATCTGTGGGGCCAGGGTGCTGTGATCCATGGGATCTGTGCCACCATCACCCATGGGGCTGGGGTGCTGTGATCAGTGGGGTGTGTGAGTCTGACCCCCACAGGGCTGGGCTGCTGCCATCAAGTGGGTCTGTGACACTGACACCCACGGGGGCTGGGTCTGTGACCCCAGCACCCATGAGACCGGGGTGCTGTGATCCCTGGGGCGGGGTGCTGTGCCCCACGGACGCCGACGCCACGGGAGCTCCTCACCGATGCGGTCGAGCCGGTCCATGGCCACGGTCTCGAAGGCTCGGCGCATCATGGGGTACTCCTCCAGCACCTCGTTGAAGTTGTCCACCGACAGGGAGTAGAGGCGGCAGTAGGTGTCAGCCCTGACGCTGGCCGTCCGCCTGCCCCGCGTCAGCAGGCAGATCTCTGCGAGGAAATGGGGCTCAGGGCGACGGAACCACCCACCCCCTGCCCAACAGCAGGCTGCAGGTGGAGGGGGTGACGTCCCCTCTGCCTCGATGGATGAGGGACCCCATCAGAACAGGGGTGGAGGAGACGTCCTGAGCCCTGGAGCTCAGCGTGAGGTGGGTGCCAGCTGCTGGCACCAGGAAAGAGGGGAAGGGCAGAGGGTTCAGCAGGCAGGACCACCAGGGATGCCCCAGCTTCTGCCCCACCGGCAGCTCTCACCCCCTTCTTGAGTTTAGGAAGAGGGTCTTTAGGAAGATGGTCTTTGGCAGGAGCGGGGTTGAACACTGGAGCAGGGCTCTATGGGGTCTATAGGGCTCTATAGGGTTCTATAGGGCTCTGTGGCCTCTATAAGGGCTCTGTGGGGGTCTGTAAGGGGGTCTACAGGGCTCTATGGGGTCTATAGGGCTCTATAGGGTTCTATAGGGCCCTATGGCCTCTATAAGGGCTCTATAAGGGTCTATAAGCGCTCTATGGGGTCTACAGGGCACTATGGTGTCTACAGGGCTGCTGGGGTGATGGGGGGCCCTGGGCTGGGCTGGGTGAGCTCAGGGGGCTTCCCCATGGTTCTGAGGCTCCACAAACACCTGGGCAACCCGACCACGCCGAGAGCGCCCCTGCTCACGGCAGGAGGATCGGACGGGACGACCTTCGGGAGGTCCCTTCCAGCCCAAACACGCCCCATGACCCTGTGGCTCTGCTCTCCAGGACCCCCCCCGGCCCAACATTACCCCCAAAGTAGGAGCCATCGGACAGCTTCGTCTCCTTGTTGCCCTTGGTGAGGATGCTGACCACCCCGTGCTGGATGAAATACATCTTCTTGCCCACGGTGCCCTCGCGGATGATGAAGTCCCCGGGCTGGAAGACCTCGAACCTCAGCTTGGTCAGCATGGCCGTCACGAAGTTGGGGTCGGCGTTGGCGAACAGGGGCATGTTGGCCACCAGGTTGCGGCAGTTGAAGTTGATGATCTCCTGCGCAGACGGCCCGGAGTCACCGCCCAGCCTGGCCGCAGCCAACGGCAGCCCCGGGGCCAGCGGCGCGGTGGCTCATACCTCTTTGAGCGGCTCGCTGAGCTCCCCGAGGATGTTCTCCTCGTCGAACATCTTGCCCTGGTAGCGGTGCTCGTAGTACTCGTGGATGCGCTGGCGGGTGTCCCCGGGCAGCTTGTGGAAGGACATGTACTGCTCCACTTGCTTGTACTGCGGGGACAAGGCGAGAGCCACGCGGGGCCACGCTGACACCGGCCGTGCTGGCCGGGCGCTGCCCCTCTCCTCCTGTCCCAGAGGCCACCCCCGGGGCACAGAGGTCAGGGTGGGGGGCCCCCTCCAGCATCTCCAACACAGCGGGGCAGCCTGAACCCCCACATCCCCAGGCGAGGGGGGGTCCGGAGCAGGACTGGGCGGAGCAGAGCAGCCCATGCCGGGCTGGAACCCCCCACCCCGGGTGCTCGGGCACCCTCTCCCCCATCCCACTGACCTTCTCCTGGTACTGGCGGCGGGAGGAGTCCAGCGACTGGATGAGGGCGGTGGCGTGGCCAATGAACATGGCGTAGCAGGTGGCCCCCACGATCATGCTGAGCATGGTGAGCCACACGTCGGTCATGCCCTCGGGCGCCTGCTGGCCGTAGCCGATGCAGAGCATGTGGCTCATGGCCTTGAACAGGGCGTGCGAGTACTGCTTCCCCCAGGAGTCGTTCTGCGGGCGAGGGAACAGCTGCGTGGGGGGAGCTGCTGGGATCTACCCTACGGTCCCCCCCAGCCCCAGGTCACCCAGAGAGAAGAAGGGTTCTGGTGCTTCCGAGCTCAGAGTGATGAGCTCTGCTCCTCCAGGAGGCACCGGGAGCCATCAGAACCCCAGGGTGTTAGGGGTTGGAAGGGACCTCGAGAGACCATCCAGTCCAACCCTCCTGACACAGCAGGATCCCCTACATCCAGTCATTAGGGGTTGGAAGGGACCTCGAGAGACCATCCAGTCCAACCCCCCTGACACAGCAGGATCCCCTGGATCCAGTCTCACAGGAACAGTCCAGGGGGGTTTGGGGTCTCTCCAGAGGAGGAGACTCCACAGCCCCCCTGGGCAGCCCCTGCCAGGGCTCTGGCACCCTCCCTGGGAACAAGGTCCTTCTCACACTGATGGGGAACCTCCTCTGCTCCAGCTCACACCCGCTGCCCCTTGTCCTGTCACTGGGTGCCCCTGAGCAGAGCCTGGCTCCATCCTCCTGACACCCACCCTTCACATATTGATCAACATTCATGGGGTCACCCCTCAGGCTCCTTTTTCCCAGCTCCCTCAGCCTCTCCTCAGCAGGAGCTGCTCCCCTCCCTCCATCACCCCTGTGGCTCTGTGCTGGGCTCTCTCCAGCAGCTCTGTGTCCTTCTGGAGATAAGGAGCCCACCACTGGCCACAACAGCCCAGCTGCAGCCTCTCCAGGGCAGAGTAGAGGGGGCAACCGAACGCTCTCCTCCCACAGAGCTGCCCGGCCAGCAGCAGCCCTGCCCAGGGCACTCACCACCATGTGGTTGATGGAGACCCAGCAGTCCTTGGGGAAGTCCTGCAGCATGGGCACCAGGAACTGGAGGCAGCCGTCCCAGTGACACAGCAGCAGCATCATGCCGATGAGGTTGAAGATCCTCACCACGGCGCTGGCCAGGTCGTAGGTCATGTGGAAGATCTGGGCAGCCGGCCGGAGTGTGGTCAGAGACTGTTCTCACTGAACAGCCCTCTGAACCCCCACCCTCCAGCTGAACCCCACAGCCAGGGGTCCCTGAGCTCATCCTCCAAGGGCTTCTCCCCTCCTCCCACTGGTGAACGCCCACCACCCAGCCAGGGATCCCTGACCAGGGTTGTCCATCCCCCAAGGACTTCTCACTTCTTCCCACTGGTGAACCCCCACTCTTCAGCCAGCTGGACCCCACAACCAGGGATCCCTGACCAGGGATCTTCATCCTCCAAGGGCTTCTCACTGGTGATCCCCCTCCCTCTAGCTAGCTGAACCCCATAATCTCACCCCCCAAGGACTTCTCTGAACCCCCACCTTCTGGCCAGCTGAACCCCACAGCCAGGGATCCCTGACCAGGGGTCTTCATCTTCCAAGGGCTTCTCACTGGTGAACCCCCACCTTCTGGCCATCCCTAACCTCATCCCCCAAGGACTCCTCTGGACCCCCACCCTCCAGCCAGCTGCACCCCACAACCAGGGGTCCCTGACCTCACCCCACAAAGACTCCTCTGGACCCCCACCCTCTGGCCAGCTGCATCCCACAGGCAGGGATCCCCAGGGTCCCCCCACCTCCTCCCACTGGTGGATGTAGCGGATGAGGCGCGAGAGGCGCAGCAGCCGCAGCAGGCTGAGGATCTTGGTGAAGCGGACGATGCGCAAAGCCCGGGCTGTCTTGTAGACGTCCGAATCCACCTGCGTCTCCAGGTCGACGATGAGGAAGATGTAGTCGACGGGGATAGAGGAGATGAAGTCAACCAGGAACCAGCTCTTCAGGTACTTCATTTTGATGGTGTGAGGGTCCAGGATGATCTCGGTGTTGTCCTCCACCACGATTCCCGTCCGGAAGTTCAGCACCAGGTCGGCCAGGAAGAACGTGTCCGAAAGGACGTTGAAGACAATCCAGGGAGGGGTGTTCTCGTCCTTGAAGAAGGTGATGCCCACAGGCAGGATGATTAAATTCCCCACCATCAGGAGCAGCATGATGAGATCCCAGTAAAACCTGCAGCGAGGCAACGTGGGGAAGTGGGAATCCTCGAGTGGCTGGGGCTGGAAAGGAGCTTAAAGATCATCCAGCCTCAACCCCCCTGCACAGGCAGGGACCCCTTCACTGGAGCCGGTCCCTCAGGGCCCCAGCCAACCTGCCCTTCAACACTGCCAGGGATGGGGCAGCCTGTTCCAGCATCTCCCCACCCTCCCAGCAAAGAATTGGTTCCTCATGGCCAATCTCCATCTGTCCTCTTCAAGCCTAGAACCCTCTCCCCTTGGCCTCTCCCCACCCTGATCCCCTCTTCCCCACCCTCACAGCAGAATACTGGTTCCTCACGGCCAAGCTCCATCTCCCCTCTCCAAGACTGGATCAAGCAGGGACCCAGGGTGTCCCAGCCTGAGGGTCCTGGGGAGCAGCGTCGCCCCGTGCGTGTTGGACCGGAGGGCACGAGGAGCTCGGCCGTCCCTCCTGCTGCTCTCCTCGTGCCACGGCAGGGCTCTCCCACTCCAGCCTTGGCATCTGCCTTCTGGAAAAACTCAAGGAGGACGTGGGCTTGTCCCCCTGGAGCTCCCTGCCACCCTCCAGCTCCCGCAGCCGCCCGGGCTGGCTTAGCAGGACTTAGCGAGCGAGCTGTGCTGGTTATGCAAACAGAGCGCTGAGCTCCTGGGGCGGCTGAGGGACGCGGGCACCGGGGAGCTGTCGGGGCTGCAGCCACGTAGCAGCCACACAAGGATGGGCGAGGACGGGAACATGTGTGGCCCTAAAAGGGCTCTGGGCAGCATCCAGAGAGCCCTGGGGCTGCAGGGGCCCCTCATCCACCTGCTTTCCCTCCTGTGAGAGTTTAGAGGCTCTGGAGGAGCCGGGAGGCAGCAGGCGGTGAGCGTTGGGCTGTGCTGGGAAGTTCAGCTTCTCCTTCGCCCTTCCCGCAAGAAGGGTGCTCAGGGCTTTCCCCAGGAGGCTTGTGAGGCTTCCTGAGGTTCCAGCTGGGGTTCCCCCCACTGAGAGTCTTTGTGGGTGCAAATCCAGCTCCCACCTTTGGGTGCCCCTGGTTGTGGGCACAGAGCAGAAACTCCTTGAGGTGACCTCAGGGCAACCTCGTGGGTCCCAAGTGGCCCTTCCTTGCCTGTGGCTGCTCTGTGCCCTGCATCCTCAGAGGCACTGGGTCGCTGCAGGTGACTGACTGGGAAGAGGAGGGAGGAGAAGTCACAGAATCCTAGAGTGACTGAGGCTGGAGAAGCCCTCGGAGCTCAGCCAGCCCAGCCCATGGTCTCTCATCACTGCAGCAGCCAGCCCAGGGCACTTGGGGCCACAGCCAGGCTGTTCCTCAACACCCCCAGGGATGGGGACTCCCCCACTGCCCTGGGCAGCCCAGTCCAGACTCTGATCCCCCTTTTCCAGGAGGAAGGGCTTCCTAACACCCAACCTAACCCTCCTCTGGCAGCCTCAGGCCCTGCCCTCTCCTTCTGGCACTGGTTGCCTGGGAGAAGAGCCCAACCCCAAACTGACTGCAGCCTCCCTGTGGGGAGCTGGAGAGAGGGAGAAGGTCCCCCCTAAGTCTTCTCCAGGCTGAACTCCCCCAGCTCCCTCAGCGTCTCCCCATCAGCCCTTCTCTCCAGTCCCTTCCCCAGCCTCGTTGCTCCTCTGGCCCCGCTGCATCCCCTCCATCTTGAAGTGAGGGGGCCCAGCAGTGCCCCCAGGACTTGAGGGGAGGCCTCCCCAGTGCCCCCAGCACAGAGGGACAATCCCATCTCCAGCCCTGCTGGCCCCACTCGTGCTGCTCCAAGCCAGGAAGCCATTGGCCTTCTGGGCACTATGTGAGGAGCCTGGCAGGGAGGGGGGCACCAGCGAGGACCTTCGCACAAGTTAACACCTTCGTGCCCATGGCCAGGGTTTGCTGGGGCAAGCAAGGAGGAGGGGAAGAGGTCTGAGCCGGCCGGGCGCCCCTCACTCTGAGCCCTAAGAAGCACCACACTCCGATGGGGGAACCGCCTGACCCCGCAGCCGTCTGAGCCTGCCGGGAGCTCTGGATTTAGGTCTAAGCCTCTTTAGGAAGGGCCTTGTCCTTCCCTCGGTGTCAGGCTGAACGTGCGGGGCCCTGCTGCCAGCGCCCTTCGTGACCCGCCGGCCGCCCCCTGCCTGCCCGCTGCTCATCACCTTCAGCTCGGGACACCGGCAGCTCAAGCTGCTCCTGCTCGCCAACTCTGGGGTGGAATCCCCTGGAATAGGGGCTCCGGGGCGGGGGTGCAAGCCCGTAGCCACGCAGGGCAGGTGGAGGCCGGTGGTGCGGGGAGCTGGCTACAGGTGCCGGGGTGCCCCGGCAGGCTGGGGACACCAGCCATGTCACAGCGAGCTGCGGGACGTGAGTGCCAGGCGCTTCATCCCCCATGCACAGCAAGCCCACCCTACATGACTCAACATCCCCGTGACACCCAGTTCCTCCCACATCAGCTGTCCCTGAGCTCTCCCTGTGATCCCGGCAACACTGGGAATCAGGCCCCGTGTCCTGCTCCCACCCCTGGGAGGTCCTCCGGGGCCCTCAGCGGCCTCCGGAATGAAACTGGGGAAGGAAATCTCCGCGAGTGGGCAGAGAGGGGTGGTCCTGGGTCGGGCCAGGGGGGCTGGGGCTGTGGGGAGTCGGGATACGTGGCCAGGGATATGGGGAGTGGGGATATGGGGAGCAGAGGTGGGGATGTGGGAAGCAAGGGTGTGGAGAGAGAGGGCAGCAGGCATGTGGAGATGTGGGGAGCAGGAATGTAGGGAGTGGGGATGTGTGGATCAGAGATGCAGAAAGCAGGGATATGGGGAGCGGTGATATGGGGAGCAGCGATATGGGGAGCAGCGATATGGGGAGCAGAGGTATGGAGAGCAGGGATATGGGAAGCAGAGATATGGGGAGCAGAGATATGGGGAGCAGGGATATGGGGAGCAGGGATATGGAGAGCAGGGATATGGGGAGCAGAGATATGGGGAGCAGAGATATGGGGAGCAGGGATATGGGGAGCAGGGATATGGAGAGCAGGGATATGGGGAGCAGAGATATGGGGAGCAGAGATATGGGGAGCAGGGATATGGGGAGCAGGGATATGGAGAGCAGGGATATGGGGAGCAGAGATATGGGGAGCAGAGATATGGGGAGCAGGGATATGGGGAGCAGGGATATGGAGAGCAGGGATATGG